>JAAGKR010002204.1:4825-16059 GCA_011419295.1 Clarias macrocephalus
TTGATACCAATCTACTTGTACCCATGCTGCAACTGACAGATTTTTAAAACACCTCTGACCTGTCAGGGCCTAAATAATAGTTGTGTGGTTCCTGCCAAGTTATGTAATAAATAAATAAATTAAGTCAATACAAAGTCAAGTGTATCAGTAAACGTTTGAGATGACTGAGGTTGTAAATTAATGTTTCCTTTATCAGGGGGAAATAAAACAATTTTGAGGCACACAGACAGAGTAAAGATTTATCTTTATATTGTCAATTTATTTTTTCAAATCTTTTCTTTAATATTTGTTTTTAAGGCTGTGTCTCTCCTTGCTGTGTTTTCATGCCGACTGTGAGTGTGATTCTTCTCAGTGTTCTGATCTTAAAAGGAGAAAAACTGAAGCAGAACACAATGAAGTACACAACCAGTCAACTCTATGCTCATTGTAAAGGCATTTAAAATATGCAATAATCTCCTTTGAACAACTGATATTGAGATGTATCTGCTTTTCATTCTCTGTAAAGCCTTCATAACGGCTCTAATCCAAGGTGCTGTTAGGCCATGTCTACACGTAACTTGGTAGTTTTAAAAATGGAGATTTTTTTTATGCTTTTGGCCTTTCATCAGAGCTTTTGGAAAACTCCTTCCAAAGTGAAGATTTCCAGAACTCTGTTTTTAGTGGTGTTGTGTGGACAGGGGAAACGGAGATTTTGGCATGTTGTAACGTCATCTTTTGTGCCAATGATGCCATTGTCTGTGTGTCATTCTCCTTGAGTTGACCTCAGCTTTGTTTATGAGGATATTCTGTGCAATGGCAAATTTGTGCACAGTAAACTAGTGACTGTGTTAACGCTTACTGATTTTTTTACATGTGTACATCCACACACAGTTACTCGCACATTATGTTAACAAACAGAGGTGCCTGAATGTACTACGAAGCTCACTGCTGTGATGAAACAGACCAGGCGGTTTTGGACGAGCCCTGTCAAACTACTACATGGCAGAACCGTTAATGACATTTTGTCTAGGCTTCTGATTGGCCCCTGTTGATTAGGGATGCTCGATATTTTTAACATGAAGGTTGTGTGGACAGAATTATATATATAAAATACCCGACTACGTGTGGACATGGCCTTAATTAGTGATTTCTGAGGCTGGTAACTTCTCTGCAGCAGAGGTAAGTTTTGGTCTTGCTTCCCTGGGAAGGTCTTCATGAGAGACTTTCATCATGGAGCTTGAAGAGTTTTGCACATGCACTTTTGTACAATATTGTTCTTGCAAAGATTGTTCCAGAACTGACCTTCATCTCTTAGAATTACAACTGACTGTGCTTATTGTTCCTTGATTAACTAATGCCATATGTTATTTTATAGAATCCAGTCTAGTTCTAGAATGCAGCAAATAAAGTAAATCACAAAAAAAACATTGAATTAGAGTATGTCCAAACTTTTGAATGATACTGTAAATCTAATAGTACAAACATTTAAATGAAAGAAATATAAAGTAGAAAAACACATCAATCATTCGCAAGTTTTAACAAAATATCAGACGCTTTAATTTGTTTTATGGCCTCAGGAGGGAGAATTTTTACATTAACCATTTCATTAATTTGACCACCCCCCCCCCTCCCCAACCTTTCCATGTATTAAGGGTGTCAATATTATCAGCATTCATTTGAGGACAGTATTTACAGAATATTTAGACAAAATAATGATGACAGATGTAAAAGTGTTGCAACAGAAAATTTTGTGTGTTTACACGGATTTGGTCCATTTTTTGAAAATTATTATTATTATGACAGAACTATTAAACAGTGTATTAAATTAAATAGTAACATTAAGTTAGTGTTGTCCCTACTTCCCATCAGTTCATATAAACCAGTTTAAATAAATGACTCTTGCCAGTCGTAATTACAGATTATTTGTATTTAGAAATATTGTTTTATTTCCATGTCTTTTTGCTCTCCCAGGTTACTTCTCAGAAACACTGGAAGCACAGGTGCCAAGGCAGAACAGAGGAAAGAAAGAAGTTCCCTTTCAAAAGCTACACTCGACACTGCATGAAAACGCTATGGGAACGTCCCTTTGTTCCACTGGTTGTGAAGCATGTGTACGTCAAATACGTCAAACTTTGGCCTATATAACCTCGGTCAGATGATGTCATCTAAAGGTTGCACCTGAAGGTTATAAATAGGACTGAACCGGAAACATCCTAAGGTCTTTTTATCTTCAAGAACCGCATTGTGTGTGTGCGCGTGTGTGCAAGTACTTTATAAAACTAAAATAGAAAGTGTTACACCACCAGAAAAGATGGCAGATGAGATGCGTTCCTCCGTGCGGTTTTGAGTGTTTGGGGGAAGAGCACGCTATCCTCTGGCTTAAGGGAGGATGTGAGCATTGACTCTTCTTCCTATTAAAGTCCTTCGCATGAAACCGCGAGCCGTGGCACATTCCTGGGGTTTGCGTACTGATCTGGCAGAAGCGCATGAGACGGAATCCTCCTTTTCTCTTGCTCTCTCACTGGAGCATGAGCCTTTACCGCCCATTTCTCAAGCGCGCTCTGGCGCTTTTTGCGAAGGTGTGGAAGAAACTTCCTCTCACTTCAGCGGAGATGGAAACTGTCACTTCAAAGCGCTCCTTTAGCGATGACTGAGCATATCAGGAGTTATTAGAGGAGGTAACGCGTTGTCCAGCGCTTACACCTCGATTGGCCGCAGGAGCAGGAGTCCCCGAAGCACTCAAAATTCTGTTTCTGACGGATGGCGAATTTCTAATGTCGTGGATGCGAAGGCGCAGGGTTATATGATGATGCCCCAGATAGAAGAGATGCTTGAGGGCTCTCTCTCTCTCCTGGGACTTCATCCTCTCTGAAAAAAAAACACACTTCCCACCAAGCCAAGTAGACTAACATCTTCGTTGGTGGGGAAAGTTTTTCAGCCAGCAGGTCTGCATACCATGGTGGTTTTACAGGCGTACCAAGCTGACCTGCTGAATGACTTGAGCATCGGCGGGGTTATCAATGAAAGGGCATTTTTAGAATTACGCTGAGAACAGATCTGTCCCTCCACGCAATCAAGCAAACGGCCCGTGCTATCGTTCGCTCTATGGCTGCCTTGATGTCTACAGAGAGACATCTTTGGCTTAATCTAATAGGGAATCAAGGACAAGGATTGCACTTTCCTCGTTGATGCCCCCATCCTGCCTTCCAGCCAGTTCAGTGACGCCGTTAGTACCGTCATCAAAAGGTTTTGGGAGGCGAAACTTCACGGCACCTAGTAGTTACACCTGTCAAAAGGTTTTCGAAGTTTCTTCCCCACCGCGCTCAACAGTCAGGATTATCGGCCACCTAGTCCCGATCAGGTCTGAGACACAGAAGGAGAGTGTGGTGAGCCGTGCACCCCATTGTACGCCACCCCATTGCTCGCCGCGCTTCGCAATCCGCCTCAAGGAAACCGAACTTGAATAGCATTATCTCCGCAAAAAAGAAGTCCTGATGCTTATGCGCCCAGGACTGTTGGGGTATCTTCCCCCAGGGAGGGGTGCATAAAATTCCATTACGGAATAAAGTCTCCTTCCTGGCACCCTCAGGGGGCCAGCATTCAATCCCCGCCACCACTGGTGTTTCGGGGAACAGCGGTCTTCAGCAAAGTGTTGGGTGTTTGGTTACCTCCTGCCATATTTCAGGATGCCGAACATCTTACACCCCCCCCATTTAGCCGAAGTGATGAAACTTCTGTCCCTTTCGGAGAAACTGGCAGCGTGGAAGCTACTGCTAGGCATGTCAACTTGGGTATAAAGCACTGTAGAGAGAGGCTACAGGATTCAATTCGCTCATTGTCCTCAAGCACCTCTGTTGATTCAGGAATTACAGACTTTGCTGGGGAAAGAGGGCATAGAACATGTTCCCCTCCCAGACAGAGAGTCAGGCTATTACCGTCGCTATTTCTTGTTTCCAAAGACAAAAGGGGGTTTGCGTCCAATTTTGGATCTTCGCGGGTTGAACCGCTATTTCAAAAAATTCAAGTTCAAAATATTGACAGTCAATATGATTGTTTCTCAAATCCAACCAGAGTATTGGTTTGTGACAATCGCCCTAAAGGATGCATATTTTGTTTTATATTTTTTATATTTTTTGCCACAACACAGGAACTTCCTCAGGTTCGCCTTCGGGGGCGAAGCTTACCAGTATCGGGTCCTTCCATTCGGCCTAGCCCTGTCATTCAGCACATTTAAAAAATGTAGGTATGCAGCCCTGTCTCCTTTACGACTCCAGGGAATCTGTATCTTGAATTACATAGACGACTGGCTGATTTGGCTCAGTCTCAGGAGCTAGCGCTTTGACATGGAGATGTCGTCCTAGCTCATCTAGACTTTTTAGGATTGAGACTCAATTCCACGAAAGTGTTCTCTTTCCTGCTCAAAGTACAGCATATTTGCAATGCGGGCACAGCTGTCTTCTGCGCGTGTCGAATCCATTCTGAATACCCTAAAGGAGATCAAGCTAGGACAGAAAGTAACTTTTCACTACTTTCAGAAAGTGCTGGGTCTCATGGCAGGTGCATCCACGGTGATAACCTTGGGCCTTCTGCACATGAGATTGTTTCAGTTGTGGCTAAAAGCCAGGTGATTTCATCCAAGGGCCAATCTCCAGAGGCAAATAAGGGTTACGCGCTGAGGGCTTTGTACCCTTTCTATGTGGTACAGACCCCGGTTTTTGACTCTGGGTCCCACTCTAGGTCCATGTTGTCGTCACAAGATGCTAACGACAGATGCGTCACTCACGGGCTGGGGTGCGGTATTAGATGAATGTCCAGACCAAGGGATCTAGAGAGGTCATCTTCTCGCTTGGCACATTAATTGCCTCGAAATGATGACTATTTCTGGTCCTGAAATATTTCCTCCAGCAATTGAGAGGCTACCATGTCCTAGTTCGAATGGACAACACTACGGTGGTCTCGTACATAAATCGCCAGGGCGGACTGCGTTCACGCCACTTAAACAGGCTAGTGCACCAGTTCTGCTTTGCCTCCCAAGAAACAGCACAATGTCCTGTTTACTAGTCTCAGAGTCCTCCAGCTCCCCTAGGTCTGGCCCAGATTACGTCTGCATTTCCTCCGATAGCTCTGCTCCTGGGAGTCCTGGCGAATGTCTGTCAACAGGGCTTGCGCCTCTTATTAATAGCCCCCCGCTGGCCGACCAGTGTGTGATTCTCAGATCTAATATTTCTCCTTGACGGCTCACCATTGGTAATTCCATCCCTGGCCCGAGGTCTTCAATCTTCACGTTTGGCTCCTGAGGGGGACCAATTAAGAGGGCTCCCTCTACTAGAAGAACGTATGCACTCAAATTGAGTTTATTTGAAAATTAGTGCATAGTAAAACATGTAGAACCAGTCCACTGCCAAATTGTTTCAGTGCTGGTGTTTCTACAAGAGAAATTGATCTTGGGCTTATGCCCTAGTACTCTCAGAATGTACATAGCTGCTATTTTGGCTTGTCATGTTCTGACTGATGGGGTTTCTGTGAAAAAGCACCCTTTAGTTGCCCGCTTTATTCATGGAGCTGAACGGTTGAGGCCGCCCACTAGAGCTACAGTCCCTTCTTGGGATCTAGATATTGTGCTAGAGGGGTTGGTTGAAACCCATTTTGAACCACTAGAGTCAGCGCCTGTCAGGCTTCTGACCCTTAAGATGGTTTTTCTCATGGCCATTATTTTTTTTTAAAGAGAATTGGAGACTTGCTTAGACTTTGCCCAAGGGCTAGTCAAAGCTATTCTGCATCCTCACCCAAACTATCTTCCATTTTCGACTATGCACCCAGTTGTTCTCGAAGCCTTCTGTCTTCCGCCATTTACAGCTCTGGAGCAGGAAAGACTTACTGTGTCCAGTTTGTGCTCTTCAGATTTATATCCACTGCACAAGCCAGTGGCATAAATCAGAGCAGCTTTTTATATGTTATGGGAGCTGCAACCGAGGGGTGGCCGCCACTAGACAAACATTGTCACGTTGGGTAAGAGATGCTATTGCCCTAGCCTACGAGGCATGTGGTCAGACTTTGCCTATAGAAATTAGGGCCCATTCAACCACGGGGCTTGCCTCATCAATTGCTCTAGCAAGAGATGTCCTCTTGCAGCAAGTGTGTGATGCGGCAGGTTGGTCCGCTGCGCACAGATTTGTCAGATTTTATCATTTGGATGGCCATGCTACTCCAGGCTCGCGCGTCCTCGAGTCAACATCCCAGAATTATGTCTGAGACTTCTTTGGTGACTATGCGCACACTACACAACCCTGGGAGTCCAGACACTTGCAGTGCGGCAGTGTTGGTATTCTCAATCCCACAGCGTTTTCACGCAGCATCGAGTGGAGCTTTTGAAAGGGAACGTCTCGGGTTACTTTGCTGTAACCCTGGTCCCTGAAAAAGCAGGAATGAGATGCTGCACTTCAATGCTGCACTGTGGGCGTGACTGGAAATCCTTTCAAACAAAAATTGACCTGAGGATGTTCACCTAGGTACACCTAGGTTCTCTTATATTCCTTTATTGTATACATATTTTTCTACATTTGCACCCAGGTTTTTCTTATTCTCTTATATTTTCTTATATTTTTCGTACATTTTTTATTTTCTTATTATTTTTCTTATTGGAAATTGTATATTTTTACTGTACATATATTTTTTACTGTACATATATTTTATTATTTTATTCTTAGTTAAATCTATTTCTACTTTCTTTGTTATATTCATTTCTTTATTCTAAGGTCATGGGCAGTCGCCTAAGCATTTCACTGCATATTGTACTGTGTATGACTGTGCATGTGACAAATAAAATTTGAATTTGATTTGAATTTGATTTGTTTCCAGTTCAGTCCTATTTATAACCTGCAGATGCACCTGATCAGATGACATCACCTGACCGAGGTTATATAAGCCAAAGTTTGGCGTGTTTGACACACATGGGCTTCTCAACCAGTGGAACAAAGGTACGTTCCCTTAGTGTTTTCACACAGCATCTCGTTCCCACTTTTTCAGGGAACAGGGTTACAGCAAAGTAAACTGAGACGATTTTCTATCATCGTACTCCCGGACTGATTCATTGAAACTGGTGAGACCATATTTGCCAGTACAGTATATACAGTATATGACATATAACCTAGAATGATCTTTGTGTTTAGATGAGTGTGAACAAAATGTTCCCTCCAAATATCAATAAGGCTGAATTTGTCCAGGAACGCTCTTGACCTTGAATTATCTGAGGCGGTATTCCTAGAAGGCGTCCATTAATTCAATCCCCTCCTATAATAGTCACAGTAGGATTGTTACCTGTGAAATGATAACATTAATTTGAAACTTGATTTTGTCTTCATTCCATTAGTGGAGAACTCACACCATACACATTTGGTGGTTGTTGTTGTAGTTTACTTGTAGTTAGAATCAATGAACATTTACATGTGCATATGTGTGGTCAAACAGCAAACACAAAACAACCAACAATTACTATTTAATAATGATTCACATATCACATATTGCGCTAAGCACGATTACGTGATAAGGTGCATTTTAGAACAATCTTTATGTAACAAACATGCATTAAACTTCACCCATCAACAAAATGTAATATATATATTGAAAAGTTTTCAAGAAGTAACATTATACACTCTATGTCTAAAAACAGCAAAACTCAAGCATATTATATTATTTTGGAAATAGTAATCTAGATAGCATTATATTAGAAACATCACATTTCTTAAGCAACAAAACATTTCTCACCATGCTGAAAATATGTAGTTTAAATTATATTTTTAAGTTTAAACTTATTTTAAGGTTAAGCTACATCAGAACAACCTGGTCCTTTTCCTTTTAGCACGCTCTTTTTTTCCCCAAACAGATGAAATATAGAGTTACCTTCAGGAGAACATTAACAGTGTATAGAAGATAGAAGTAAGAAAAAAGGAAAAAAATAAAATAACAGTAAGGGGGTATGTTCCCTAGAATAAGGGAAAAAAAGATTACATAATAATAATAATAATAATAATAATAATAATGTAAGAGCAGGGGAAGCTTTCTAAACCTAATCAGAGTTAACAGAGTTATTTTTTTTCATGTATTTCCAAAAACCTGACATTTATTATTGCTAGTCAAACAAAAAGACGTGAGCAGTGAGCCAATCTCACTCAGAAAATGTGAAAGAATGGGAACTGAGACCATAAATATTTGCTTATGTATGAAGAATTTGCCAAACATAATAAAAAAGTAAGAAACATATTCTTTAGATTTGTTGGCAGGATCAGAGTAAGAACAAATAATATCTTTTAAGCTAAAAGATTGTGCAAAGACATGTGGTTTGTTTAAATGAGAATACAAATCAAACCAAAACTTCTGAACAAATTCACAAGAAAAAAATAAATGTATTAAGGTTTCATCTTCATTGCCACAAAATTTGCAGGTACTAGGAATATCAACATATTTGAAAACAGTTTAATTAACAGTATATATTTTATGCAGTATTTTAAAGTGGACTTTTTTGGTCTTATTAGGGAGAAAATATTTGTGAGGCAACAACCACATTCTTCACCAATCTATATTATTAATTAAGGCAGCCCAATGGGATCTTCCTCGAGGAACAATATGGTCTCCCCTCTGAAATATCTGGCGAACATGTTTATTATTACATTTTTTGTCATAAATGCCTATGCCACCCAGCAACAAAACCAATTCCTGTATATCTTTGTTGGTGTATGAAATATGGCCTTTAATCAGGTGCATTAAACTAGTGGGAATAGCTCTAAGAACAGTTGTTATCTTTGAATGGAACAGGAAAATCATGGACAGTCATGAAACGTTCCTACGACAAGACATTACCAACATCGTCAAAAAAAAAAAAAAAACATAAATGAATCCTCTATTAAACCAATTAGTGAAAAAAATGTATCCATTTTTAACAGTTATATCCATATTATTCCTCAGGAGAGTTTTATGTGGTGAAAAGTTGTGAACATAACACAACTTCCAGGCAAGAAGAACCTGCTGATGAAAATTTAACTGGGAGTTTATTATACATATAATTAAATTTTAAGTTAAAGGGGAGGCCTCCAATTTTTTTTTATTCCTAAAGATATAATTAGGAATAAAGAACCATACAGAATTTGAACTTATTAAACACCTTAGCCAATTAATTTTTAATGCGTAAACTGTATTATGAAAGTTTATGGCTTCAAGTCCTCCATCACTTCAACAATTAGATATCACTGCTTCTTTTAATTCATGAGATCTGTTTTTCCAGATAAAATTGAAGGAAACGTTTTATTAATACTTTTAATAGTACAATCATTGACATATAAAGAGAGTGAAGGATAGACGAAGCGAGAAAGTCCTTCTGCTTTAGAGAGGAGAACCCTACCATAGAGAGAGAGGTCCCTTTGTAACCAAAGATTAAAAATATTTTAGGTCTTTTTTTATTCTGGTAGAAAAATTTAGCTGCTGTCTAGCTATTACATTTTTTGACAAATAGATACCCAAATATTTTATTGTGTCTTTGACTGGAATACTTTCAATTGACATGTCATCACATTTATCAGTGACATTATCTCACATTTGGACAAATTTAGGTTTAACCCTGAAGCACACAAAAATGCTTAATTATCTGAATGGCTTTACAAAGTTGAATTTTATCTTTTAAAAAAGGTGTGGTGCCATCGGGTAGCTGAGAAATTTTAATTTCCCTATCAAATTCCTTTTAAATTCTGATTGTGCATAATATTTAAAAATAATAATTCAGTAACTAAAATGAATAAAAAAGGGAAAATCGGGCAACCCTGTGTGATGCCACGACTTATAGCAAATCTTTGTAAGGTGAATATATTAACTATGACAGAGCTGGTAATTTCTTTATAAAGCATTTCAATTATATTTCAATTATATTAGTTGTAATCAACTGTGAGCAGTGTAATTGGTCTCCAGTTATCTATTAAGAGAGAATCTTTTTCAGGTTTTGGGGTAAGGGAAATAATACCCTGTGTCATTTCTCTCTGCACAATACAATCGTTATACATGTAAAGTAAAGGGGATTGTATCAAATCCCAGACATGAGTGTAGAATTCAACGGAAAATCTGTCAACACCAGGGGATTTTCTTCTTTTCATAGAAAATAGAGCAGATTTAATTTCTTCAATTGTTAAAGGCCTCACAACTATCTTTAAAATGATCAATGACAGGAATGTGATTCTTAATTGTTTCAAAGAAATTACTGACAAATTATCCATATTGAATTCAGAAGTATAAAGGTCATTATAAAAGGCAGTAACAAAAATAGTCACATTTCTGTTGGTTTCGGAGGCGAGGCATAAACGCAGAGGTGGATGTTTAGGTGATGTTTTTTAATGAAAAAAACAGGGAACAATAAAAACAGAAGAACTTGATGTAACATAAACCAAAACATGAATCACCATACAAAAAGCAAACCTAAACTGGAACAACATACACTAGAATTAACATAACAAATGCAAGACAAGAACTATAACTCAAGCAGACTATTTATAAAGAAACAAATGAATCAACTCAGTTCAGGTGAGCACCCATGTCACCTGACCGAGGTGCAAACTGGGAAATGAAGTCAAACTTAAACAAACTACTAACAAAAAGTCTCTGGGCGCATTGGCGCCCTCTAGGGGTTATCCCTAACAAAAGTAGAAATTAATTTCGAATCACTGCATTTGACCCCATTAATATTCAGAGCTGTCAAATAATTTTTTGTGTAATTCCTTTTTTCTAAAGCAAAAAAATAACTGGAATTGGTCTTTCCTTCCTCAAGCCATTTGGCTCTAGATCTACTAAAAATCCCTCTAGCAATAAGCTTGATTAATTTGAAGATTTAGTTCTTTTAGGTGCAATTATTCTTCCTCGGTTAGTGTTTTTTGCATTAAAATGTTTATTTTATTTAATAGTTCATTTTTTTTATTCTTAAAGCCTTAAAGATTTTTACTTCTTCGGACTTCCGGTTACGCTGTGAGATGGAGTAGTCGCTCTAACCCGAGCTCCCGAACTTTTTAGTTTCTACATGGTCACTGACCAGCTTTAAGACTAATACCCGCGCAATATTGCATTTATTATATACTAGACCACTCTTTCGTGCGAAGAAATATGTCTAGGAAAACAAAGAAGGAGGAACAGGAACGGGATGACTCGTTGGCTAATACCATCACGGCCATATTGGCCCCGATGTTTCAAGAGCATCGAGCAGCGGTTCTAGCGGAGATTAAAAG
>JAAGKR010002204.1:19988-43627 GCA_011419295.1 Clarias macrocephalus
CGCAGCGCGGAGATAAACTCAAGTCTTGCTTTTATTATCACCACTCTTCTGGCTCAACTATACACGAGCACTCACTACTTCCTGTCTGTGATCGACTCATAATCTGCACTTGGATCCATCGCGCCCTCTGCCGGCCCCTGACACCTATGAAGACAGACAGAAACAGGAGGAGCTCTGAGCTGAGACTGAATGTTAGCGCAGGCTGTTCTGCTGGATTTTCCCTCCACACACAGATGTTTATTCCATATTACACTGTAAACTCCATCATGTCTTACTCTCACAGTTCAGCAGGACGTCACACAGTCACACTGTTAGAGTTGTTGGAAGAAGAATCTCCTTCAGAGGCTGTAAAACATTCACATCCATCATAAAGTGACTAAACACTGTGTATAAATACTGTAGTGGTTTTAAACATCATTTATGGATCATAAAGGTTCACTTACAGGGTTTAGGTGGAGCAGGTCTGAAGTCTGAAACACAGATGATGGACGGACAGTTAGTATCAAATCTTTCTACTGGATTTGCTTTCACAAGACAATTAGTCAATATCAGCTTATTGTCTCGTCTAATTTATCAGTTCAACTTAAACAGAAGCAAAATATTCATCAGATCCCCTTTCAGGAATTAGAAAGTGTAAATCTGTTCTCTGAAAACTTCACATCTGCCTCCTTCCTCCTCTCACCAGAGTTCTTCTTCTTCAAGACCACAATTCCAGCAACAACGGTGATGAGAGTGACGAGAACGACGAGAGCCGCGACTACAGCAGTGATGATAGCAATCGGTGCTCCGTCTGATCCTCCATCTGATCCTCCACCTGTTAAATCAGCACAGAGTCTTTATTATCTGCTGCAGCAAGAAATCAGCTTTCACTCTCTACAGCTCTAGTTTATTAGGACCTTTTGGTACTTCTCGCACTAACTCCTTCTCCAAGCTGCTGTGGTGAACCACGCAGGTGTAGGTGTGTTTCTGCAGCTCCTCAGCTGGGACTTTCAGAATGTTTCTCTTCTGGAAGCTTCCATCCTGGTTGGGTAACGTCTCTCTGAGCTCCACGCCCTCATGCACGTCCTCTCCGTCCTTCTGCCAGGTGATGTTTAGTGCTTTAGGGAAGAAACCTGTAGCGTGACACACCACCTCTGGAGAAGGAGACGAGTGTTTATGAACCACTGACACCTCAGGAACAACTGCAGAGACACACAGAGACATCAATTTTACAAGACTGTCAAATTGAAGAAGCAAATAAATAAGGAAAAGCACTTTTTATATAACTTCCTCTCTTATTAGTGACAAAATCATCTGGCAATGGTGGCTCAGTAGTAGACATTTGCCCTGCCATGCGGAAGGCCCGGATTTGATTTCCAGCCACAGGATGCAGTGCCAGTCCCAAGCCCAGATAAAATGGGAGGGTTTGATCAGTAAGGGCATGTAGCATAAAACCTGTGCCAAGCTTGTATGTGCAGACTGAATAGTCTCCCGTGACGACCCAAAAGATCAAGAAAACCATGAGTGACAAAATCATGTGATCACTGTAAGGATGCAATAAAATTTTGTACTGGAAAATATAAGTGAATGTTTAAAATTGGGGAAGATGGAGGCAGAGCACACACACACACACACACACACACACACACACACACACACACACACACAGTACCTCTTCTGTTCAGAGTTTCTCTGCTGTAAGACGTGTACTTCTTTAAACAATGGATACAGTCACGCTCTAGGACGTTCTTCTGATGTTTATTATAACCTTTAGACTCCCAGGTGTGTTTGATGGTCACAGCTTGAGGTTTAACTGCAGTCCAGGTTCCAGTTATCAGATTCAGACTGATGAAATCTTCTCCATCATAACCGTACTGATCGTATCCTCTAGGGGTGACATCATCATCAAACTTACAGCCAAACATCCTCTGTAGCATATGAACATCTAAAGAGATGTACTTGAGTTAGAAATACATAATGCCATCCCATTGCAGGACACACACACACACACACATACACACTGAAAAGGGCAATTTGAAATGCCAAGAAGCCTACAGAGCATGTCTTTGGACTGTGGAAGAAAACTGGAGGACCCAGATGAACCCGACCCAATACAGGGAAAATGTTTATAATTCACGTACCCGAAGTGAGATTAAAACTTCTAAACCGTGAGGTGCGAGGTCACAGTGCCAACCACTAAGCCACCATGTTACATAGTCCAAAAGTAATGGGACAAACTAGCAATTATAATGTAACTTGTTTGTTGTTGTTTGCAAATTTTTTGTGATACTTATATTGAGGTCACAGGATTGACTTCACCGTTACAAAAACATACAGCACTTGAAGAATCTGGCTCCAAATTTGGTTCCTCCTGCTGACACGGACTACCGCACAGTCATGTTGGAACTGGTGTGGGGTTGTTTTCAGGAGTTTGGCTCGGCCTCTTAGCTCCAGTGAAAGGAACTCTTAAAGTTTCAGCATACCAAGACATTTTGGAGAATTTCATGCCTTTTGAAATTAAACCTTGTGGAAAGCCTACCCAGAAGAGTTGATAGCTGCAAAAAGGTGTGGCAATAGCATATTAAACTCTATGGATTAAGAATAGGACGTTACTCAAGTTCATATGCATGTGAAGGCAGGCGAGGGAATACTTTTGGCAATATAGTGTATACAAACACTCTATGAGAAAAGGTATGTGGACCACTGAGTATTCAGTCATATAGTGTACAGATGGCTGTACAAGGTTTCACTTCGATAGTCTAATGCTGAGCCTGCACAAGACCTACTATTCTCATTCAGTACATTATACAGTGGATAATATGACACTACAGACCTAAAGCAACATAATTCGTTCCAGAAGCGGGCTCGCATTTCAAAATACTCATAAATCAAATAGTATTTTCCCATAAGAAATAATGGGAACTCAAATGATTCGTTCCACAGCCCCCAAAATAAATATGTAAAAATAATTAATACAAAATATAAAGTAAAAACAAAAGCTAATTAACCTGCACTTTACCTTTAAAAAGAATCTCAACAGAGCAGTGTTTCTGTGTAGAGCAGATATTGTGTGTGTGTGTGTGTGTGTGTGTGTGTGTGTGTGTGTGTGTGTGTGTGTGTGTGTGTGTGTGCAAAGTGAAAGCTGATACAGAGAGTGAATATGGATCTTTAACCTTCTAATTGCTTTTGCTTTACACGCGCACACATGTATGTTATAATAAACAGTACACATGCGCTGTACACACACACACACACACACATACAAACACAAAATAAAATATGTTTACACACACACATAATAAACAGTATGCACGTGCACGGCTGTTGATTATACCAGTGAGAGACGCGCACTAAGACCGAGCAGGGTCTTGCTCGTTTTTCAAGTCAGAATTTATTAAAAATCTTTGCTTGTTTTGCGGAACACTTACAAACCGTGCTACTCACAATACGAGGGTCCACTGTATAAGGAGATTACAAAGGACACTTGGACTGAAGATCTGTTATTGGAAACACCCCTGCTTCATGCCAGTAGTGTACATGTTGAGAATTATTACCTACAGTGTTTACTTAATATAGAGCATGAAACACTTTTTCAAAGTGATGAGCAATGCAGTATTTAATAATGTCAAATATTAAATTCAAATATAAGGATAAAAAAACTAAACTTTCAGAAGATATAAATTAAGATTTGTTTAAAATATTGTAGTCAGTCAATACAGATCTTTTGGTTTCAAAATTAAATCCTTTATTAAGTACTTTATTAATACTTCATTAAATTGTGTAATTTAAAGCTTATTGTGGGAGAAGAACATTGGATCATTGTTATACAACAGTCAAAGACGGCTACAAGGCACAATCTCGCCCACCATTTGGGAAATCCGAACATGCCACCATCTTCATGCCAAAATACAAACAAAGGCTTAAACAGGAAGTTCTGGTTCAGAGGGAGGTCGTGCGCTGGACGGACCAATCGGTGGCCGCTCTATAGGACGCACTCGATGACGCAGACTGAGACATGTTCCGAAACAGCTCCGATGACATCAACATGTTTACAGAAGCAGTTGTGGGATTCGTCGGGAAACTAGCGGATGATACCGTGGAGAAAACGACCATCAGAACGTTTCCCAATCAGAAGCCATGGGTGGATAAAACCATCCGCGACACTCTGAGATCTCGCACCGCTGCGAGGACTTGCGTCGGGGGACATGGACTTGTACAAGGCTTTATCATACAATGTCCGGAAGGTGGTGAAAGAGGCGAAGCAGCGCTACGAGAGGAACCTAGAGTCACAGCTCCACCAGAGTGACTTTAGGAGCCAGTGGCAGGTATGACATCTGGTATGACAAACGCAGATGTGTCTCTGGCAGACAAGCTGAACACCTTTTATGCTCGCTTCAAGGATGCAGCTAAAGACGCTAACAATGCTAATGCTAGCGGCGCCTGTACCGGCAATGCGTTCATTATCTCCTAGCATGATGTAAGGAGAGCCTTCAGGAGAGTGAACACCAGGAAAGCAGCAGGACCAGACGGCATCTCAGGTCGAGTCCTCAGAGCCTGCGCAGACCAGCTAGCACCTGTGTTCACAGAGATATTCATCTTCTCCTTATTTCCGAGGTTGATCCCCACATGCTTTAAAGAGTCAATCATTGTTCCTGTACCAAAGAAACCCCATCCTGCTTCCCTCAACAACAATCGCCCCATAGCCCTCACCTCAGTAGTGATGAAGTGCTTTGAGCGGCTGGTCAGAGACTTCATCATCTCCTCACTACCTGACACACTGGATCCATTACAGTTTTCTTACTATCCAAAGCACTCAACAGATGATGCTATCTCTCATCCCCTCCATACATCTCTAGTTCACCTGGACACTAAAAGGGGGAATTATGTTAAAATGCTCTTCATCAACTACAGCTCAGCATTTAACGCCATCATTCCCTCCACACTCACCACCAAGCTGGAGCACCTGGGACTCAGCCCATTTTTGTGCCAGTGGATTTCTAATTTCCTTACTGGCAGACCACAGGGAGTATGAATGGGTGGACATGTCTCAGCCTTCCTCACGCTCAGACTGGAGCGCCCCAGGGTTGTGTTCTGATTCCCCTGCTGTACTCATTGTACACGTATGACTGTGTGGCCACTACCAACTCCACCACCACCATCAAGTTTGCTGACAACACCGTCGTAGTGGGCCTGATCTCTGACAACAATGAGATGGCCTACCTGGAGGAGACTGGAAATCTGGAGAACTGGTGCTAGAGGAACAACCTCCTTCTAAACGTCAGAAAGACTAGTGTTGCCTGTGTTGCTAGTGTCACTAGAGTTGCTAGTGGCCGTCAGTACAAAGCAGGAGAGGAACTACCAGACCCCCATGATCAACGAGAGCCCAGTGGACAGAGTGGACAGCTTCATAAACCTAGGTGTTCACATCACGCAGGACCTGTCATGGTCCTGTCACATCAACATCGTGGTGAAAAAGGCCTGGCAGCATCTCTACCACCTCAGACACTTCAGACTGCCCTCCAGGGTGCTTAGGAATTTCTACTCCTGCACCATAGAGAGCATTCTGACGGGAAACATCACAACCTGGTTCGGAAACAGCACCATGCAGACAGACAAGCTTTACAGAGAGTGGTGCGATCAGCTGAGCGCATCATCTGCACTGAGCTCCTTGACCTGCAATCAATCTACAGCAAGCGGTGCTGGACCAAAGCCAGGAAGATCGTGAAGGACCTCAGCTACCACAACAAAGGACTGTTCTCTGTGTTGCGGTCAGATTCCGCTCCCTGAGGGCCAAGGCAGAGAGACTGAGGAGGAGATTCTTCCCGCAGGCGATACAGTCTCTCAATCCGTACACCACACAGGACTAAATTATTTTGCACATTTACACTTATGAACATTTGTTTCTTTGCACTCACTCTGGTCATTCATGGAAACTTATCGACACTGCACACCTGCACACACTGCAGACACTTTCAAGCAAAATAAGAAAACAATATTTCTTATATTGTATATTTTGTATTCTATAGATATATTATTCTTTCTTAGCTAAATTTATTTTCTATTTTATTTCTTTTTTTATTCCTACTTATTTCCTATGAATAATATTTTATTTTAAGGTCACGGGCAGTTGTTTAAGCATTTCACTGCATAGCGTACTGTGTATGACTTTGTATGTGACAATTAAAATTTTAATTTCAAATCTGTTCATGTATTCAATTACTGACACAAACAAGATCATAGCCTGGGAGAGTCTGTAAGTCTGCAAGAGTCTGTCTCAAGTCCCCTTATGATATTAACCTGCAAATACAACACAAATCAGACACTATAAACAATTATCCCAAATAACCTTTATTTTAACATTTATACATCTGGGGAGTTATGGGTTAAGAGCTCAGCTTTTCAGTGCTGGAAATTTTCAAACTCTGATTATAGGCATTTTTCTGACATGTTGCACGACAACACAACCCAAAAGGCAAATGCATGATGGTGTGAAATCACACTCTGTGGGTACTCCTATATCTGAAGGTCCACTGCCTCTGTTCATTTAAAAGCTGCTCAGCAAAGAAACTGAGTGTTTTTCTGTTAGTTGTTTAACTTTAAATCTTTCACTCAAAATCGTACAGTTTATGTTTAATCTCACCGTTACTGTGATGAAACTCTTTCATTGCTGTTGTGAATGTGATGTTAAAGAGTGCTGATTGCCCCGCATGTCCTCTGTCTCACTCCTCCAGTCACTGTTACTCTTCTTTATCCAGTCCTTTATGATCAGAGTCCTGATGTTGCTGCTGTAGAACATAAACTGCTCTCCGTCCAGCAGACCCACAGCAATGAACTCTGGGAAATCAGTAAGTCCAGGTGTGACTGCAGTGTAGAGGTACTGCAAAGTGTGAATGTCTGTAAATACATTAAACAATAAAACATCACAGACATGACAGATCAATGCTCCAGAATCTTGATATTCCATATAATTATACTGCTATGTCGCGATTCTTTTCAAAAGTAAAGTGCAGGTTTATTAGGGCCCAAGCACTATAGGGTGCGCACAACCTTCTTGTTTACCTATGGGTTTTTTTTTTTTCAAACCTTTTGGGCTTTTTGGGGGTCTTAACATGCTCAAAAACTCATGAAAATTGGCAGACTGGGATAGAGCTCCACACCTGAATCCAGATTGAAACTTCAAGGTCATCCAAGATCAAACTTCGTTCCAGACTGAATCTTTTTGTACAATCAAGGATTGGTGAGTGCCACTCAATCCAAAAGAACCTTTAAGACCAGTAAAAATTTGTTATCCTCTGTGCCGTCAGAGAAGAGATAACAGACAGCTGTAGGGTTTGGTTAACTAAGTTATCCTCTAAAAAATTCTTTTTAGAGATGGTTATCCTCTGTTCAGGCAGGGAAGATTAGCATTACGTGCTAATATTTGTGTGTGATCCTCTGTTCAGGCAGGGAAGATTAGCATTACGTGCTAATATTTGTGTGTTATCCTCTGTTTCGGCAGGGAAGATTAGCATTACGTGCTAATATTTGTGTGTTATCCTCTGTTTCGGCAGGGAAGATTAGCATTACGTGCTAATATTTGTGTGTTATCCTCTGTTTCGGCAGGGAAGATTAGCATTACATGCTAATATGTCTGTTATCCTCTGTTTCAGCAGGGAAGATTAGCATTCCGTGCTAATATGTCTGTTATCCTCTGTTTCAGCAGGGAAGATTAGCATTCCGTGCTAATATTTGTGTGTTATTTGTGTTAAAAAGCGTAACCAGCCTCTGTTGATCAGAGAAGTTTTAGTGTCTTGATTGTGTGGTAACAAACAAATTTACAAAATGTTTAAGAAGAATGCTAGATTGATGCCCACAACTGAAAAAGGGGGTCTTGCGACTCCTTCGTGGTCTGATAGTGAATTCAAGTCACTGTTAGGATTGCAAATTAACCTTTTTGTTACTGAGAAAGTGAGACAAAACCTAACTCAGAAGTATGAGATCCATCCAGACAAGACGTGGTCTGTAGATGAATGTAAAAAAGGTATTAGGAGCATTTATTCACAAGAAAAATGTGAAAGACATTATCTGCTGCCATAGAAAATTTGGTTTAGTGCTAGCTATGCAGCAGTCTCAGCGTATTTCAGAGCTAGAAGAACAGATCCAGGAGCTCCGTGCTAGTGTATCTTCTTTGACTAAGAAATTGGACCACAACAAAGCTTCAGCAAGAACTGATGTGGATGAAGTTAGTCAGTCTGATAACAACTATCCTGATTTACAAGCTTTCTTTGAAACCAATGTAGCCATCCAATCAGTAACTGATGTGCCTGTAAATTCCGTGAAAGTATGTGGTGCTAGAAAGAGATCTCAGGAGATTGAAGCAATTGAAAGTGTTACTCCCAACTCTTCTGTTGTCCAAGTGCAAACTGTTTCTAAATCACTAGGACCTAAGGATATAGAGACTATCCCAGAGCTTACCCTCAGCACGCACTAATTTTCCTGAATTTAGACGAGCTTTGATAAGCGAAATGCACCAGGAAGGAGTACTATGGGTTAAAGCATTGCCAGCCGGAGCCTCACCTAACAGATCAGTAGGACTGAGTCCTCATGAGATTATTACTGGATGCCCAATGCAAATGCCAGGTGTGATTGATCTAAGAAATGCGGATGTACACATTGCTTCAGTTGCCCTGATCTCTTACTGTTCAAACCTCACAAAGGCAGTACATAGTGCCAGAGAGAGAGTTGAGTTGTGTTGGCAGACTCCACCAGAAGGTGGACACACAATCATCCCAGGTCAGTGGGTCATGAAAAAATCATTTGGAAACAAGCCATTAAAGCCTAAGTGGCACGGACCACATCAAGTAATGCTGATTACAGCAGCAGCAGTGTTGTGTCAGGAAAGAAAAACCTGGACTCATGTGTCATACTGTAAAGTTGTTCCCCCACCTACAGGGATAGGATAGGACACACAAACCAGTGAGGAGCCCAGGGAAGAACCGAATGCAACAGGCATTGGGGGCCTAACCCTGCAGTGAAGACTCCCTCATAGACCTTCCCCATCCAATAGTTCATCCTCACCTCACTGTTCTTTAGGTGTCATGGGGATTAAGAAATAGGGAAAGAAGGAACAATAGCAGACACAGATTGAACAGAGGATACAACCCTAGGGTTTAAAGTCTTTTAGAACAGATATTGCTCTGTCGTCTTTTGTTTTCTTTCTTACTCTGTGCAGATACCACTTGATGGCTGTCCCGAGACCCATACGCACTGACCTCGTCACCTACAAAGGAAGCCACAACCTCTACCAGACCCACTACCGAGCCAACTGTCACAGAAGCTAAAAAAAATACACAACGCAGAGAATCAAATACGAGAACTTCAGCCATCCATCAACATGATCAAGATTGCCGCACTAGTACAACATCCAACAAGACATTCTTGATCTTTCAACAAAATTACACCAGATGACTGAAGATAATTCTTCATGGTTTGGAGACATGTTGGAGAAGCCCTGGCTGTGGATCAAAGAAATAGCAATTCTGCTGTTGTTTTTCCTACTGATGCACTATCTATGCATCCACAGTATCAAGTGTTTCATTCAACAAATATCCCACGCCCATCAAGAAGAAATGACGGCTCCAACCAGAAAACACCATTACCCATAAGAACTTCACAGACACTAACTAGATGTTTGTTTATACTTCATCATGGCATTTACCACTACAATCAACAACAGAACAAGTGTTATGTGCCTGTAACAATCACAAGTTACAAGAATTAAGTGTCTAAATTTGTATTTTGTGAGAGTTATTAGAACTCTCAAGGGGGAATTGTAGGATTACAAATTTATAAAATGTTAAATCTAGGTTCCAACAGAATAGTATATAAACTGAAAAGTTATGTACATTGAGTTTTACATTTTGAGGTAAAGATTATGACATTCTAAGGACATCAAGTCTGGTAACCCAGGTGTCTGAGACATTAACCTTTTGTCTTCATTTACTTCCTGACCACCGGGTAGGGTCCCAAGATAAATGTGAATGCTAATCTCAAGGCTAGGCTGTGCCTTTGTCTCTATGATAATATGAAGGTCTGGGCGATACTGTCAGGCTGATTAGATTAGCACCTATGCATTTGAAAGGCAGTGTTATGCTGATGAGATCAGGGCTGGGGAACTTCCGCTACCAGGCTGATTCCTGTATTACACTATGCTTTGTTTAGATTGTCTCCACCTCTTTGTATAGATCCTCCTTGTAAAGTATAAACTCTCCAGAGCTGAGTCATAATATTTGACTTGGATGATTATAGCGACGCGCGGCAAGTTTCTCAATAAAGAGTAACTTCTGCTGGAAAGATATCCCAACGTCTCCTGGTCTCTGATTCAACAAACAGGAAAAAGTTCCCAACAATACACATCACAAATGTTAACACACACACACACCTCTCTCACACACACAAAAGAATCGTGACAGAGCAGTGTTTCCGTTAGAGTGTATGTGTGTGAGAAGCCGAGAGGAGGAGGGGAGTGGCATGGTGTTTAATGACGTGCACACACACACACATACAGTGCAAAGTGAGAGAGAGGGACAAAATGGATCTTCAACCTCTCTAATGAGACTTGCTTTTGCTTTACACGTTATATGTGTGTTATAATAAACAGTACACGCATACGCGTGAAAGGGCGACTTTTACACTTACAAACACAAAATAAAAGATGCTTAACACACACACGTTTTATATAACACACACAATTATATTCACGTATGTAAAAGCAGACATTTCAAGTATATATTTTTTTCATGACTGTAAGGCAAGTATACACAGAGTTTCTGTAATTTTTTTCACATGGTCAAGTTCACAGAAATCAGGACAGAATATTGCTATGAATATTGTTTGCTTTCATTATTTTACAAAATCATAACGTTTTGTCATCACACCTGTAATGCAGTGAGCGCGCACTACTATTCTGCTTTGACACTTGGCATGAACACTTAAACATAAGCATTTTTCCAGGTAAGCATTATAATTGCCATGTTTTAGATGATTATCCATATTCGAGGTGAATAAATGATAGAAGAGCATTTAGTGCCTGGTCCTTTATATTACTACATAAACAGCTGTTATTTGTCTATCTGTAAAGGAATGCATGCTGGACCACGTGATTATTTTATTGTACAAAATAATATTTAGGTTGTATAATCAGGGCTTCTTAATTCATTATTTGTTCAGGCTTTTTATTTTGAACCTAAATAAATTGTCTTGCATTTAATAATAATAATAATAATAATAATAATAATAATAATAATTGGTTTATTTATTGGTTTTCTGCTCCCCCCTGCTTACAACTAGTTTCCAAGCGCGGCAATGCATGCTTCATTTAGTCCTCTGGGGTAAAAGAAATTATATTGTAGCAACCAAGTAAAAAAAAAATGTACACAAATGAAAACAGTTTTCTTTTCAAAAAGTTTAATGTCCGTATAAATCTATAATATATTACCCCAGAAATGCAGCATAGTGGTCAAATAATTATTCAATATTGTGCAGCAGAAAAAGCATGACGGTTACTATTACTTGAAGCCTGAAGCGCTTCGTGAGGATTTATGTGATGAACCATGTTCTCAGGGAAAGATTCTTACCATTTTATGTTGTTTCTTCATTCAAGCCCTTGTTGTTCTGTTGGACACGGGTATGCATCAGCACATCACCCCACCCCCGTTTGGCTTGAATTTATAGGCCACAGTATCATGTGCAGCTGTCGATGAGCTGCAGCTCATTAATGCTTGAGAGAATTAAATAGGACCCGAGGCCTCAGTCACTAGCGCCACTTATACCCCTATCTCACTTATACGGTTTGACTCGTGGTGAGACGCGTTGCCTAAGCCAAGTTCCACGAGCTTCCGTGAGGTCCGCAAAAAATTTTAACATGTTTAAGTTTTCAAACGGAAAGATCAGTTTCTCATACTGTCCATACATGGTCCTTCTCTGCAGCCACTGTCTCACCCAATATCTCTTCTGTCTTCTCCTTTTCCTTTTTTCTGCAGCAATTTGTTGTCTTTCCAACTCTTTTCTTCTTCCTCTTCTGATGAGGAAAACTTCTGCAGCCAGACCCAGCAGCTTCATAATACATGATGTGGCAAGTAGTGGTTGTTCCTCGGGGAAAGGCATCTTGTCTATAGGAATGTACTAAATGAATGAAAAGATGCAGAGGAGAGACCTTTTATATTGTACATTTTCACGCGATGAAGTGCGGTGGACCAGTCCACAATTTCCGCATTTCGGAACTGTAATAAGAACATATGTACAGCATCATTTATGTACTAAACGTATTGCTTCCGTATGCGCCGGGATCTTTACATGAGACTTCCGCCAGCACCGTAGTGCTTCCGAAATGAAACCGAAACTTAACCGCAAAAACACAACAGTTAACCGCAACGACACCGGATCTATACATAATGACACAGAGGACACCGTGATGGCTCCTTCCCAAATACCCCAATTTCTCTTCTTTCGCAACCACTTCCGCATGAAAACGTATGAAACTGTTGTACCATCGTGATGGAAACATTATCACTACGCCAAAACTGCAAAAAATGAACCGCACTTACAACCACCACGCGAATCCGTGATAAATCCGCATAGGTGAGATAGGTGCGGCATAAAGATGTCAAACGCAAAACCCTAACGCCGTTGCCGGGTGCCGCAACGGTAGCAGTGCAATTCTGGTTGAGTAACAACTGTAAGTCCATTGGGGTAGCAAGTTCATTATTGCTCCATTTGGATGAATGTACAGTGAATGCCTGCACTAAAATATAAAGATCCAGTACAAAAATAACCTTTCTTCAAGCCACAGAAAAATAAAATGAAGAACACTGTTAAAATACAAACTCTTCAAACATTTAATAAGGAAAAAATAAAAGTGTGTTGAGGATTATAACCTAAGCTTACCTGCAAAAATATAATGAAAACAAGCTGTAAATAAAAATAAGATCTTCATAAGGACGGTCCGGTGACAGAGTGGAAAGAGAACCAGGAAACATGGAGTATGTAGCGTATGCACAGCAGTGGCTAAAGTATTAAGACAGCATATGCCATGTGTAATAGTTCTCCCTGTGCACAGAACAGGTGATGTCACTAATAATAGTCTTAGGGCCGGACTGGGATACATTCTCAGGCCAGGAAATCCAACACCAACCCAGGCCATCCTATGCACCCAAATAAATTTAGAAAACATTGACACTCTTATTTTTTATCTCTATACAGCTCTGGGAAAAAAAAATTATATAAGAAATATTATTTAAAAAAAGAATCATTTTTTATGTTTTTTTTTTTTTACAGGTACATGTGTTGGAGAGATGAACAGTTTTGTTTAATTTTTGTGAACTGCTGACAATATGTATCCTAAATTCAAAATATAACTGTCATGTTGGAAACGAGATGCGGACGTGGATGCAGGGTTCAAGTCAAAAGTTTATTTTGTTTACTGTTTCCGTCTTTTTCTTGCACTCTCACTTTATACGCAACAAAACTGAAACCAAACAAAAAGTAACAACAGTCCAAGTGCTCCGGGCTGGAACTGCAGGCGAGCGTGACGAATGCACAAATGTCTCGACAGGGATCAGCCTCTCTGGCTGAAGAAGCAGAGAAAACTTAGGGAGAACGAGTGCCTCAGACTTGAACTTGACCGCAGAACACAAAATCTCCACTGGAGATGCGCTCGCCCAACTCTACAGCCTCAGCTTAGTCCTGAGAAGGAGAGAGAGAGACAACCAACTGGCATGTGACGACACACACAACTAAAAAGACACTGTGAACAGACAAAGAACTCCGAGAGGGACCGGCTGGTTTAAATAGAGAGACACATGAGGGAGACACAGGTGAACTTGATTAAGTGTGGAAGTGAAACATATACACACGCAGACACACTAGGAGGGGGACAAAGAAGCGGCTCAGTAATCCGGTGAGACGGATCTTATCCCCCGGGACCGAGGTGGCACAGGTGTGACAATAACTATTGTTATTTAGAGTGTATATTTAAAGGAAATTACATAACCCAAGATCATGCAGTATTTGCATAGCTTTAATAAGTGTAATGTTTCCTGTGCCACTGGCTGCAACAAAACCCCAAAGCATGAGAGAGCCACCCCCATGCTTAATAGTTGGCAAGGTGTTCTTTTCTGGCAAGGTGTTCTTTTCTTTTCATGCTGCTACTTTTTTTCTCCAAACATGCCTTTGCTGATTCTGGCCAAAGAGTTCTATTTTAACTTCATCAGTCCACAGCACTTGTTTCCAAAACGCCTCATGTTCTGTTACATACTTCTGACGTTGGATTTTATGATGGGGACGCAGGTAAGATTTTCTTCTGCTGACTCTACCATGAAGGTCTTGTGGAACGGTGCACCACCACTCCTGAGTCTGCTAAATATTCCTGCACGTTTTTTGCAGTCAAATGGGGGTTTTGATTTGTCTTTCTGACCTGCATACGAGCAGTTCTCTCCCAGAGTTTTCTTGGTCTTCAAGATCTCATCTTGATCTCCACAGTTCCCCTGATCTGCCATCTCTTAATTACATTTCTCACTGCAAGCTGACAACACTTTGCTATCTTCTTGTAGCCTTCTCCTGCATTGTGGATATCAATAACTTTTATTTTCATTGTCTCCCTGCTGAAATAAAACAGCATAGACCAGCATAGCTGGTGACCAGCTTGTCCAGCAATTATACCAGCATATGCTGTGCTTTGGTGCTTGTATGCTGGGGACCAGCATACATTTTGCAGTGTCTACATGCTAACCAAACCATGTACGTGACATTAAATGACAATGATTCACATAAACTGGCAAAAGCTTGTGAGAAAATGAGGAAAAATAAATTAATATTAGTTTTATATTATCGGAATAAGGAATATATGAGATTTAAAAACGTACCCATGGTAACAGCTTGCCGTATTCTCCTCCTTCGTTCTCTGTTGGAGTCTAAGTGTTGTTCTGAGGTAAATCTAAACTCCTCCCACTGTCCAGAACATTCTGGAGAGCTTCAGAAACCTGTACAGCGCGTACCATCTTCCACACGCGCAGGAAACTTATCGGATCTACTGTGTATGTGCGTGTGTTTGGGGGGCGTGCCCAGTACAATGACTGGTTCCCTGTGAATAGCGTGTGGGCGTGTCCTGTCTCAGGTCATTTTTTACAACAGGGCAATGTTTTATTGATATGTAAGTGTACATTAACAAATAAATACATAAAATGATGCATTACACTTATGTTTATGATTATAAATGATGGAGCATTTTAAGTTATTTTCATGGTTACCGTGAAAAATGCAAGTGGTCCCACTGCCAAAACAGCTGACCCCATGATACTGATGCTGGTATGCTGGTAACCCTGTTGATGCTGGTGACCAATGTTCAATTATAAGTGGTTTTCTATTGATTATATTTTTAAAATATGCATTTATTGCAAGTGCATTCATATAAAACGTTTTTGTTGTGTTTTTAGACAACCCAGCAAATATTTAATAAATGTAAAATAATGTATTTACATGTTTTTGCTAAATGGATTATTTTTGTCTTTTGTATGTAAATGCATTTAAAGATAACACTAAACGGGCCATGTAATCACACATTATTTTCAGTACTAGCTATTAAAATACTAGATAATGAGATAAAATTGTAACCAATTTAAACTACCAAAATCTTTCTGGTGGCCCAGCATATAAATCATGCTGGCCTATGCTAGATTTTTCAGTAGGCATGCTGGTCTTCCAGAAGTTATGCTGGTTCACCAGCTAAACCAGCACCAGACCAGCACTAACCAGCAAGACCAATGCTGGTGGTAAGGTTTCATCAGTGTAGATATCCTGGTCTTCCATCAGTTATGCTGGTTCACCAGCTAAACCAGCATCAGACCAGGACTAACCAATATTAACCAGCATAGACCATCGTGTAAATCATGATCAAAGCATATAAATCATGTTGGTCTATGCTGGATTTTTCAGCAGGGTTTCTTTTATCCTAAAAAAGAACTTTTGAAATAAAGGATCCAAGCTTGACGAAAGGTTAGGCGAAAAGCTAGGCTAAATGTTGGGCTAAATGATAGGCTAAAGGCTAAGCAATGGCGTTACAAGCTCCTCAAGTTTTTACTCGGTTAGACTTGAACACTCCTCGTACATTATTTTATAGGTGATTCTCACGAAACCATTAAAACACAATGGCACTGTTGATTTTAAATATAAAATGTGTAATTTAGTAATATAAAAAAGTATCAGAACAAAGACATTACTGCTCTCTACCTTTCCCAATGTGTAATTTCAACATGAGAATTAATTCTTTTTCTATTTTACTGCATTTTCTTCTGAATTTCTCATTATCACAGTGCGTCTGGCTGTGTTTGAATGTGTTATGTTGTAATTTAAACAAATTAACGTGGAAAAAAATTGAATAAAAGCAAATGGATATTCTACTAGATTATTTTCTATTATATTCATATGTATTATAACTGTAAATGTCCTTATTACACTTTAGGGATGTTTTCTTCTCTTGCCATTTTAATACCTCCATTTGTCGAACTGTAGCTCTTGACTTTACAATAGGGAGCACACAACAGTCCCAAGAACATTACTAATTTAGCAAACCACGCTCCCCAGTTTCCCAGCTTCAGATCCAACCAATATCATATCTTATCATCTCTTCCACCATTAGTTGTGGTTTCTGTACAGGTAATGTACAGATTGTGACTTTCCAAATAATAAAATTAATGAAATACATTTAAGAAAATAAATGAATAAAACTAAATATCTTTACAAAATACCAGATGTAGGAATAGGAAACACAAATTTCCTAACCTCCCTTTTTTCATAATATAAAGCATTTGAAACTAATACCTACTGTAAGTAACATATGTAAGTTTGAATGGTGTAGACTATTTCCTGTGTAAGATATACTATATATTCAGTCGCCCTACAAATGACTCAGTGTCACGTTGGTGGGTGCGAGGCATAAACGCAGAGGTCTCGCTGGTTCTTGAGAATGATGTTTTTATTAAAGATAAATATGAAAAGCAGGGAACTCAAACAAACAGAATAACTTTAAGACAAAACAAACCAAAACGTACTGTATCATGACAAGAAATATATGAACTAAACTTTACCACTCTTTGCTAGGTTAACTTAACAGATGCAAGACAATGTAAAAGACTTAAAACAAGCTACTTATAAAGAAACTAATAACTAACTCGGTTTAGGTGAGCACCCGAGGTGCATACTGGGAACTGAAGTCAAACTAAACGAACTACAAACTAAAAAGTCTCAGGGCGCTTTGGCGCTTCTAGGGGTTATCCCTGACATAACCCCCCCTCAAAGGGCGCAACTCCGTGGCGCCACAGGAGGTCCAGGACATCCCCCCCAGAGGGTCCAATGTCTGCCCTCCTTACACAGAGGCTGGAACTCTTGTCCTCTGGGCAGGGTGGCACAGTGCCGCCGTCGAGGCAGGGCGGTGGAGGAAACTCGCCGTCCTCTTTGCAGCAGGGCGGTGGAGGCAGAGGCACCTTCCCCGTCGCAGCATGATGGCGGGGGTGTAGGGAGCTTGTTGTCCTCCTCGATACTGGACCACGGAGGAAGCTCGTTGTCCTCCTTGGTGCTGGGCCACGGAGGAAGCTCGCTGTCCTCCTCGGTGCTGCTTGGCGCCGGAGGAAGCTTGCTGTCCTCTACAATGCAACACGGTGGTGGAGGAATCAGAGGCAGCTCGCCGTCCTCCTCGCTGCATGATGACGACGGCGGCGGCAGAGGAAACTCGCTGCATGACGACGGCGGCGGAGGAAGCTTGCTGTCCTCTACGATGCAGCATGGGGGCGGAGGAATCAGAGGCAGCTCACTGTCCTCCTTGCTGCATGACGACGATGGCGGCTGTGGAGGAAGCTTGCTGTCCTCTACGATGCAGCACGGCGGCGGTGGAGGAAACTCGCTGTCTTCAGCAGCGCATGGCAGCGGCGGCAGCTCTCTGTCCTCCTCACTGCATGACGGTGGCAGCGGAGGAAACTCGCTGTCTTCAGCGACGCTGGGCAGCGACAGCAGCTCGCTGTCCTCCTCGCTGCATGACGGCGGTAGCGGAGGATACTCGCTGTCCTCAGCGGCGCATGGCAGCGGCGGCAGCACGCTGTCCTCCTCGGCGCTGTGCAGTGGCGGCAGCTCGCTGTCGTCAACGAAACAGCTACATGGCAGGATAAAGAGCTCGCTGTCATCGCCGCAGCTGCGCAGCGGAAAAAGGAGCTCGCCGCCTTCGTCGTCGCTGCAGAGCTCGCCTTTGCCATCATCGCTATACGGCTGATAGAAGAGCTTGCTGTTGTCGTCGCTGAATGCCATGTAATAGAACTCACTGACGTTGTCATCGTAGCTGAGCTCGCCAGCTCGTGAGGCTGGCTGGCAGGTCTGGGCCTTCCCTGCGGCTTAGCTGTTAGCAGCCCTTGGAGCATTTCTACCTGCTCCTGAAGGTTTTTAATGCACCATTCATTCTCCTTGGCGCCCCGCCCATAGCTACTCCATGCTAGCTGGGAGGCTGCCCCATGCCGCATCTCTCATTCACACTCCGTTCTCAGCTGACGCTTGCTGTGAGGTGCCCCTTCACCCTGGTCATCGCGGAATCTAGACCTCCCGGTCTCTGCCTTCCGGTCGGTGCGGGGACTCACATCACCCTGAGCTGCGCCACTTCTGAACGGCGTGCGCCGTATCGCCAACCAGCAGCCATCCGAGTTTAGCTGCTTTCTCAGCTTCTCCTGCTCCGCCTCTACCTGCGCTCCCCTGCCAGATCTCCTTCTCCTTACTCTTCCTCGCCATTTGCTGCTACGCCGCTTGGTAATCCAATCGCCCTCCGCGTCGGCTCCCCAAGGTGCAAACATCAGATCCAAAAGAATCTCCCGGGGAGGCTCCTCTGCTATGCCTCTGGTACGGTCTTGTATTCTGTCACGTTGGTGGGTGCGAGGCATAAACGCAGAGGTCTCGCTGGTTCTTGAGAATGATGTTTTTTATTAAAGATAAATAATGAAAAGCAGGGAACTCAAACAAACAGAATAACTTTAAGACAAAACAAACCAAAACACGTATCACGACAAGGAATATACGAACTAAACTTTACCACTCTTTACTAGGTTAACTTAACAGATGCAAGACAACGTAAAGAACTTAAAACAAGCTACTTATAAAGAATCTAATAACTAACTCGGTTCAGGTGAGCACCCATGTCACCTGACCGAGGTGCATACTGGGAACTGAAGTCAAACTAAACAAACTACAAACTAAAAAGTCTCAGGGCGCTTTGGCGCCCTCTAGGGGTTATCCCTGACACTCAGCAGATAGAAAATAAAATTAGAACATGTGTACAAGAGGTCTCACTTAACCATAAACTGTGTCCAGCAGAACAAATGTACGAAAATTATATATATTTTTAGCCACTAGTTTATATATGTTAAGTTTGCAACATTAAATAAAACAGCTAAACTAACCCCGACATGTTTGCTTTACTGTTTACCACTGCTGAAGACAACCTACCCCCCTCCCTCCTCGTTCTGTCTGGTCATTTGACTCCATGTTGTTATTGTTATTGCGGCTGATTGGTCAAACGGAGTCATGTGATTATTGTTGCTACATCTGATTGGTGAAACACAGTCACATGGTAGATCCACAGGCAGCATTTCTCTGGCAAACACAAAGAACATCTAAAGTGTCGAGTAAATGGTAACGAGTTGAGTTTAGCTGAATGTAGCGGAGTAAGAGTAGCATTTCTTCCTCACAAATCTACTCAAGTAAAAGTAAAAAGTATGGTGCAGAAAAACTGCTCATAGAAGTACATGTTTTTCAAAAAGTTACTTAAGTAAATGTAACTCGTTACTACCCACCTCTGATTATAGTAAATATAATTGATCCAGTCTGTGTTTTTATTCAGAATAATCCAGACCAATAGTGCTTCATATCCTGATCTAATTTCATCTCAGTCTTTAAATTCGTTTGGAATACCCCTGGGTTAACCAGTTGAGTCCAAATATACATTTGTAGGCTCTTTTATCTTGCTTCTTAGTTTCTTACAACTTTATCATTCTAATCTCCTGACGTAGTCTTACTCTTGTACATATTCCTTTCTATCCTACGGGTAAGGATGCTAGAAGGTGCTAGATGGCTGTGTGTGGGCACTTGTACTGAAGTTCCTTTATTGGAAATGTCCTTGCTTCATGTCTGTAGTGTAAATGCTTAGAATTATTACCTACAGTGTTTACTTAGTATGGAGCATTAAACACTTTTTTTCAAAGTGATAAGCAATGCAGTATTTAATAATGTCAAATATTATAATGGTGTTATTGTTGTTATGAACTCATTACAGAGATTGAACTGCTAATGGGGGAAAAAAACACAGGATTTAAATAAAGATTTATTTTATTTTAAATATTGTAGCCAGGCACTAGAGGGCATGAGAGATCTTTTGGTTTTAAAATTAAATCCTTGTTATGGATGGATGGAGTACTTCATTAAATTGTCAATCTGTTTTTACTGATCACACAAACAAGTTCATAGACAAGGAGAGTCTGTAAGTGTCTCAAAATTAATTTCATTATATTTATATCTGGGAAGTTGTGGGTTTAGAGCTCAGCATTTCAGTGTTGGAAAGTTTCAAACTCTGATTTTAAGCATTTTGCAAATACATACATAAATACATGCCAGTGTGAAATCACACTCTGTGGCTTCTGTATCTCTGTGCTGCCTTTTGCATCTGTTCATTTAAAAGCTGCTCCACAAACAAACTGGTGCTTTTCTCTTTGTTGATCTTCTACTCACAATCATGTACCATCAATAACCAACACCAGTTAACATTAAAACAACAATACACTATATGTTTATTCTCACATTCACTGTGATGAAACTCTTTCATTGCTGTTGTGAACGTGTTGGTAAAGATGTCCTGATTGCTCCGCATGTCCTGTGTCTCAGTCCTCCAATAAGTCTCACTGTTAGTCTTCTTTATCCAGTCCTTTATGATCAGAGTCCTGATGTTGCTGCTGTAGAACATAAACTGCTCTTCGTCCAGCAAACCCACAGCAATTAACTCTGGGGAATCAGTAAGTCCAGGTGTGACTGCAATATAGAGGTAGTGCAGAGTGTGTGTGTGTGTCTGTAAATACACTGAACAACAAGAAACCATCACAGACATGACAGATCAATGCTTCAGAATTTCAATATTCCAGTGCAGAACCAGTGACAGAACTTCTAAAGACTTTCTTGCACCTGCTTTTTTTTCATGCAGCAAAACAAAGAAGAAGTTTTACATAACATGCTGCTTTCTTTAAGATATTTACAGATATTTTCCTGTAAGATTTATTTTAGTTTTTGCTGCAATACTCGTGTGGAAAGCAGAAATCTTTTTGCAATGATGCAATAATAATAAGTAAAATAAAATGCACATACACAATCCATATGACTATGCAAGACAACAACAACAAATATAAATAAAAATAAAAAAAAAAACACACACAACACAGGGTGCCACGTGTAAACAACAGTTACACCTTAACTAAAATATGACCAAGTACAGTTTAGCTGAAAATGCAGAATATACTTATATCTCATGTAGTCACAGTGTGTAAACACTAATGTAAACACCAAGGTTGCACTTACTTTTCCTTGCCACTGTATATATAACCAACAACCAGAGTATATATACACACACACACACACACACACAATGTTTGTTGTTAAATAAACTACAGGATGTCACAAAAGTGAGTACACCCCTCACTTCTCTGCAAATATTTAGTTATATCTATATGAAAAATAGTCTGTGTAAAGTTTGTATAGCAGTGTAAATTTATTGTCCCCTCAAAATAACTAAAAATACAGCCAATACTAGCTGAATCCCTGGCAACAAAAGTGAATACAACCCTAAGTGAAAATGTGAAATGTCAATATTTTGTGTAGCCACCATCATTTTCCAGCACGGCATGAATTCTCTTGGCCATGGAGTTCACCAGAACTTCACAGGTTGTCACTGGAATCCTCTTCCACTCCTCCATCACAACATCACGGAGGTGGTGGACATTTGACACCTTGTGCTCCTCCACCTTCCACCACTGTCATGCTGGAACACTGCTCTGCGGCCCAGTTTCCGGAGGGAGGAGATCATGCTCTGCTTCAGTATGTCACACACAGTACATGTTAGAATTTATGTTTCCCTCAATGAACTGTAGCTCCCCGATGCCAGCAGCACTCATGCAGCCCCAGATCATGACACTCCCACCACCATGTTTGATTTTAGGCAAGACACACTTGTCTTTGTACTCCTCACCTGGTTGCCGCCACAAATGCTTGACACAATCTGAACCAAATAGGTTTATCTTGGTCTCATCAGACCACAAGACATGGTTCCAGTAATCCTGGTCCTTAGTTTGCATGTCTGCAGCAAATTGTTTGCGAGCTTTCTTGTGCATCATCTTTAGAAGAGGCTTCCTTCTAGGACAACCATGCAGAGCAATTTGATGTAGTGTGCGGCGTACGGTCTGAGCACTGACAGGCTGACCTCCCATCCCTTCAATCTCTGCAGCAATGCTGGATGCACTCATCCGTCTGTTTTCCAAAGCCAATCTTTGGATCTGACGCTGACAACATGCACTCAGCTTCTTTGGCTTCTTTAGCTTCATGTTAACAATAATAAATTTCATCTGGTTTAGTTGTATGACCCAAAATGACCCAAAGAATCAAAGTTTGTAGATAATATATCCCCATCATATCTATTTCTGAGTATCCTGACACAAGCTGAATGCACTGAACTGTGTGCAAAGCAAACATTATTGCCCCCCTGTAATGTACACTTTAACTTCCAAAAATCTTCTTTAGATTAGTAACATGTTTCTTTACAAACAAAATAAAAAGTTTTCTTTTTATATCACTTCTAAGCCCTTCATTAACAGAAATTAAAGACAAGATCAACACAAACAAAATTGTGATCTAGTCTCCTTTATTAAATAAAACAAAACAAACTCTGCCATAAAGATACAGAGGGGGGGTGGGGCGGGCTGAGTGTATGTGTGTGTGTGTGTGTTTGTTTAAGTGCACGGGTCAAATGACGTGCGCTGATACAGAGAGAGAAAATAGATCTTTAACCTCTCTAATGAGACTTTCTTTTGCTTTACACGCATGCACACACGTGTGTTATAGTAAACAGTACACACATGCATGGATGTTGATTGTACCAGTGAGAGTCGCGCACTAAGACCCAGCAAGGGAGACGATTACCCACAATTCCAAAACTGCTGGCTCAGTTGATGGTCTGCATCAAAACAAGAAGCGCATGCATGATACATGATACTCGGCAGTCGTAAAACCAAGACTTGTTCGGTTTCCAAGTCAAAATTTATTAAATATCTTTCCTCATCTTGAGGAACACTCACAAACCGCGTTACTCGCAATCCGAGGTTCCACTGTAAAAGATAAAAGAAGCCCTTGGGAGATGTTTTTTTTTACATTAACGGAAAGACTTAACTGAAAAATTAGCAAGGAACATTGTGAGCGCATACTAACGGAATCACTGCTGTAAGGTAAATAAACAAACAAACAAATGAATCAGCACCTTACCTTTGAAAAGAATCACGACAGAGCAGAGTTTCTGTGTAGAGCAGATGTGTGTGTCTGAACAGTATGTGTCTGAGTGTGCC
>JAAGKR010002204.1:48720-59989 GCA_011419295.1 Clarias macrocephalus
CCGTACAGCAAAGGATTGGTTCAGGGTTCTATTTTAAACTGTATGGTGAAGGTGGAATACAATGGTGTAATAGAACAGAAAGAACTAGTCAGATACATAAATTTACAAACAAGTAGGGTGTGTATTGTTTTACAAAAAAAGCACACACAAGTAAACACATACACAAAACCAGGATCAGCTTCAGGGTGGACCCAGGCCAAAATAATAAATAAAAAGGTATCTGTATTTTAGAAGCTAGCTTACCTAGCAAACAAAACACAAACAAAAATACAGATGCCTTACCTATCTCCCTAAACCAAAAACAGTGAACAAATTCCCTTTTCCCCAAAATAATTGACAGCCACAACCCTACTACTGGTGAGTGCAAAAACATACAGTAAAATCACAAACAAAATATTTAGAAAAAGCCAGCAACCAAACCAAAAGGGAAGCCAAAAGTCAAAAACCAGAATACCAAATATCAAAATTCACAATCACAACAAAAACAACCAACACCTCGCCTACACACACCATTCCCGCGTCTCTTTCCGGTTTATAAATCATCTGCTTGTTGATGACGTCACTCAGGGCGGAAGCACACATGTGGAAGGTCAGGCAGCTGCCGGTGTAGTGGCAGCCGGAAAATCTGGAGTGGAGTCCGGAGCGACGCGACCTGGACACAACAAACAAACACACACACACAAAGCCAACAACAAAAACGCCTAAAACACACACACAATGACCAACATTTTTGGGGTTGTAACAGCATCCGGCAACTCCGGCAACTGATTGGTTGCCGGAGTTAAATGAGCCCTCCCCCGTGTCTCTATGACAGTGGGATCCACAATTAAATTCAGTTTCAAAGTTCCTATGGAAGGTACCATTGAATGATAATTGCCTAATAAAGTTGGTATCAATGTAAAATCTATGCAAAAAGACTAATTCCACCCTGTGGGGGAAATTTACTGCAGGCCCCTCAGAAATGTGTTAGAACCCCAGTCCCGTACGATTTGACACTTCTTTCATGGGTGTACGACAAACAATACTGTAGTAGTTACAGTATGCGCCAAAATCAGCATTATATGTTAATGAGGAAAATTTGGGAACCACTTGTACCCCAGGGGTAAAACTTATACACTTGTGCAGTTCTGACACAGGTTGCAAACCTCTTCAAATGTGGTGAATTCTACCTTTCTACAAAATTCCCTCTTCGCTTCGCAAGCACCACTAATAACACTGTTTAAAAAAAAACTGTAATTAAACACAAATATAAGATATGTAAATATATGACTTGTGCACTCATGTGTAAATAGCTTTTTCAATGTCTATACTACCATATAAACATTGAAAAAGCTATTTACACGAGTGCACTAAAGTCTAAAGCAAACGCAATTATTAGTTTATTGTGTAAATGAAACTATATTCAGCTGTTTGGTATATGAAAAATAACGTGAATACCGACTCACTATTATTTTCTTTTCAAATTTAAAGATGCCTGCGCGCATGCAAAAAGAGAAGTACAACAAAGAACACAAAAGTGTATAATAAGTTAGCTTAAAACAATATTGTTACCAATGCTGAAGCAAAATTATTTTGTTTTTGTTTTACAATATATTTTTCATGATGAATGTGTGTGTATGCACTTTAAATATACAATAAACATCTCAGTTTACTTTGCTGTAACCCTGTTCCCTGAAAAAGCAGGAACAAGATGCAGCGTGAAAACACTATGGGAACATCTCTTCATTCTCCATTTGTGAAGCATGTATGTATCAAACACACCAAATATTTTTGGCTTAGAATCTCGATCAGCTGACTTCATACAGTATGATAAGGCACACCTGCAGGTTATAAATAGGAGTGAACCGGAAACATCCTCAGGTCAATTTTGTCTGAAACAATGTCCAGCCATGCCAACAGTGCGGCATTGGAGTGCAGCATCTCTTTTTCGCTTTTTCAGGTAACAGGATACAGAAAAATAACCTGAGACGTTCGCTTTCAAAAGCTACACTCAATGCTGCGTGAAAATGCTATTGGAACGAGAATACCTATAGCATCTCTCACCCAATGTAACAGCGTCTATCTCGTGCCCTCTAAGGTGCTCAGGAACTTTTACTCCTGCACCATAGAGAGCATCCTGACGGGAAACATCGCAACCTGGTTCGGGAACAGCACCATGCAGGACAGACGAGCCCTACAGAGGGTGGTGCGATCAGCTGAGCGCATCATCCGAACTGAGCTCCCTGACCTGCACTCTATCTACAGCAAGCGGTGCTGGACAAAGGCCAGGAAGATCGTGAAGGGCTTCAGCCACCCTAGCAATGGACTATTCTCTCTGTTGCGGTCTGGAAAGCACTTCCGCTCCCTCAAGGCCAATACAGAGAGACTGAGGAGGAGCTTCTTCCCGCAGGCGGTACGGTCTCTCAATCAAACCAATACACTGGACTAAAACACCTCTGCATTTTTTTGCGCACACAGAACGGACAATTTGTCAAATGCACATTTGCACATAGATGCACATTTGCACACCTCAAGGACTTTTTTTCACATTCCCCCTTATCTCACTTACTACCTCAATATTGTACAGACTTAAGTTTTTCACAGTTCACAGACTTTAAGTTTGTTATATTTTATATTTACGGATTTCTATATATTTTTTAAAACTTTTTGTATTATTTCACTATTCACTATTTATTTCCTTATTTTCTTGTAGATAAAAATTTTTAATTTTAAATTCTAAGGTCACTGGGCGGTCGTATAAGCATTTCACTGCATATCATACTGTGTATGACTGTGTATGTGACAAATAAATTTGAATTTGAGTGGTGGCCGCCCCCCGGTTGAGGCCCCCATAGCAAGTGAAAAGCTGCTCTTACCTACGCCACTTGCTAGTGCGGTGGGACACAGTGAATGAAGTCTTTCCTGCTCCTAAGCTGTAAAAGGCGGAGGATGGAACTTTAGATAGTTTGGTTGAGGATGCAGAATAGCTTTGACTAGCCCAGGGGCAAAGTCTAGGCAGGATGGGGAGACTGACAATTCTCAGTGACAATTCTCTCCAATTCTCTTCAAAGAAGTAATGGCCATAAGAAAAACCATTTTAGGAGTCAGAAGCCTGACAGGCGCTGACTCTAATGGTTTGAAATGGGTGTCAATCAGACCGTCGAGCAAAATAGCTAGCTAAGGCTGGTCTCGCTCTAGTGGGCGGCCTCAACCGTTTAGCTTCATGAATAAAACAGGCAATTAAAAGGGTGCTTTCCCACAGAAACCCCATTGGTCAGAACATGACAAGCCGAAATAGCGGTTACGTACATTCTGAGAGTACTAGGGCATAAGCACGAGGTCAACTTTACTTGCAGAAACTCCAGCACTGAAACAATTCGGCAGTGGACTGGGTCTACATGTTTTGCCATACACCAACTTTCAAATACACTCCATCAAGTTCTTCTAGAGGAGGGAGCCCTAGCACTTAAAATAATTTTAATTACGCTGCCTGAAAGACCAGCATCTCTTAGTTGGTCCCCTTTAGGGGCCAGACGTGAAGGTTCCAGAGCTCGGGCTGGGGATGAAATATTGTCCCCTGCGTCTGAGACAGAATATCCCTCCTCATTGGAATCACAACGGTGAGCCATTGAGGAGAGATATTAGATCCGAGAATCACACTCTGATCGGCCAACGGGGCTCTATCAATAAAAGGTGCAAACCCTGTTGACGGGACTTGCCAGGACTCCCGGGAGCAGACCTATCGGAGGAAATGCATAAAGGCGTAATCTGGCCACGTATGGGCCATCACATCCAGACCCAGGTGAGCTGGAGGAGTCAGAGAGTAGTAAAGGGGTCATTGTGCTGTTTCTTGCGAGGCAAAGAGGTCCACCTCTGCTACATAAAATCTTTCCCAGATTTGACTGACTACTTCGGGGTGGAGTTTCCATTCCCCATGTGTCACAGCTTGTCTGAATAGTAAGTCTGGTGCCACATTCATATGCTTAGGAATGTAAATCACCCTGAGGGACAGGATCTTGTCCTGTGCCCAAAACAGAACCTGGTGCACTAGCTTGTTCAAGCGGCGCGAGCACAGTTCGCCCTGGCAATTTATGTATGAGACTACTGTAGAGTTGTCCACCTGCACTAGGACATGGTAGCCTCTCAACTGGTGGAGGGAGTATTTCAGGGCCAGAAATAGAGTCATCATTTCGAGGCAATTCATGTGCCACGAGAGAAGATGACCTCTACAGATCCCTTTTGCTGGATGGCCATCCAAGGCCGCACGCCAGCCCGTGAGGGAACCGTCTGTCGTTAGCATCCTGCGACTACAAGATGAACATAGAGTGGGACCCAGAGTCACAAACCGGGGTCTGAACCACATAGAAAGGGCGCATAACCCTTTTTTGCCTCTGGGGATTGGCCCTTAAGTGAAATCCCCTGGCTCTTAGCCACAACTAAGACACTCTCATGTGCAGAAGGCCCAATGTATCACCATTGACGCAGCTGCCATGAGAGATAAAAACACTTTGAAAGAAATCACCTTCTGCCCTAGCCTGATTTCCTTTAGGGTATTGAGAATAAATTTGACACGCGCAGGAGACAGCTATGCCTGCATTGCAATCAAATTCCTTGTGACACCCAAATTTGTTGTCCTCTGAGCAGGAAAGAGAATGCCTCTTCTGGCATCGAGTCTCAAACCTAATGAATGAAGGTGAGCTAGGACGACATCTTGATGTCGAGCCAGAATAAGCCAGTCATCTATATAATTTAGAATACGGATGCCATGGAATCATAGAGCCCGTGCTGCATCCGTGCATTTTATACATGTGTGGGGTGACAGGGCTAGGCCAAATGGAAGGACCCGATACTCGTCAGTTTCACCCCGAAAAGCAAAACTCAGGAACTTCCTTTGTTGTGGCAATATTTCTATATGAAAATATGCGTCCTTCAGCTCATTGTCACAAACCAATCCTCTGGCTGGATTTGAAAAACAATAATTTCGGCTGTCAACATTTTGATGTTCAGCCCACAAAGATGTAAAATTGGATGCAGCCCCCATCTCTCTTGGAAACCATGAAATATTGACCTTAGTAGCCTGGGTCTCTGTCTGGCAGGGGAATATGTTCTATGGCCCCTTTTTCCAGCAAAGTCTGTAATTGCTGAGTCAGCAGATGCACTCATTCCGGTTTCATGGAATTGGAGACTACGCCATTGAAACACGGAGGACGATGTGCAAAATGAATCCTGTAGCCTTTCTCTACAGTGCTTTGTACCTATGAAGACATACCTGGCAGTAGGTTTCCCGCTCCCAGCCTCTCTGAAAGTGGCACAAGTTTTGACACTGAGGTGAGATGGGGGGGGGGGGGGGTGGTTATTTTGTTAGGTTTTCGGCATCCTGAAAAATGGCAGGAAAGAACCGTGCACCTAACATTTTGCTGGAGACCGGTGCTCCCCGAAACACCAGTGGTAGCGGAGATTGGACAAAGCCCTCCAGAGGGTGCCAGGGAGAAGTCTTTATCCCTTATTGGAATTTTTACATGACCCACCCCAGGGGGAGACACCCTGTGGTCCTGGGCACGTCAGCTTCAGAACTTTGTTTGTGCAGAGATGATGCTTCTCAGTTTTTTTTAGGCAAATTGCGAAGCGCGGCGAGTTCCTCCCCAGTCTCTACGAGGGGGTACCTGGGTTGCCACACTCTCCTTCTGCGCCTCACGCCTCGTGGGGACCAGACCTGGTGGGGACTTGGTGGCAGACTCCTGAGCATGGCAAGAGAGAAACATCACAAGGCCTGCTCATAGACCTTCGCCTCCTGAAACCTAGTGGTGGCGTTTACGGCGTCGGCAAGAAGGGCAGAAAGTCAGATGAGGGCATCAAGGAGGAAAACGCGATCCCTGCCCTTGATGCCCATGAGGTTAAGTAATAGATGTCTCTCCATGGCAACCATGGCAGCCAAAGAACGACCGATAGTACGGGCCTTGGTGGCACGGAGAATAAATCTGTGGCTTGGCATAGCTCCGGAAACGCTGCATCGTCGAAGGACCCACTAGATCTCAGATCTCTCAGCAGGTCAGCTGATATGCCTGCAAAACCGCAATGGACTGCAGGGCAGCACCAGGATGACCCGCTGCCTGAAAAGCTTTCCCCACCAACGAAGATGTTAGTCTACATGGCTTTGTGGGGAGTGTGGGCTTTTTCAGGGAAGATGAGCTCCCATAAGAGAGATAGCCCGCAAGCATCTCTTCAATCTGGGGCATCATCATATAACCCTGCGCTTTCACATCAACAACATTCGAATGAATTGATATTAATAGCAAAAACAAAGGATGAATAGGGCTTATACCATGAAAGAGTTAACTCGTCATGGATGTTGCCAAAGAAGTGGAGGGAACATCATTGAGGCCCCTCCCCCGGCCGCCTGACAGATCGGCACGCGATCCCCAGGAATGCGTCGCGGCTCGCGGTTTCACTTTAAAGAAAAGCACTTTGATAGGGAGGAGATCACAATACTCACAATTTCCCAGAAGCCCAAGGAGAACGTGTTCTTTCCCCCCAAACACTCAAAACAAAATTCGTGGAGATCGCCCTCCGAAAGAAATCTATCACACGGAGGCACGCATCTCTTAACAAACTCTGCAATATCGGTGAGTTAACACTTTTTCCTTTCGTAATTTTGCTGCACACATATGCAAACACAAAGCGGTCCTGAATACAAAAAGACCTGAGAATTTTTCTGGTTCACTCCTATTTATAACCTGCAGGTGCGCTTTATCAGATGACATCACCTGACTGAGGTTATACGCCAAAAATATTTGGCGTGTTTGATAGACACATGCTTCACTACCAGAGAGCTAAGAGATGTTCCCATCGAGTTTTCACGCAGCATCAAGTGTAGCTTTTGAAAGGGACAATAAACGCTGCCTTTTGCAAAGTGAAAGTGAGTGCCGTTGATCAAAAGCCTGGTAAACGCGTGCGCAGATATCAAATGATTTATTGATAAAACTACAGAGATACTTCCCCAAAAATGCAACAAACAAATATATAGTCTACTAGCTGAGTTACTGTTACTGAGTTACTGAGAGACTCTCACTTACTGTAATCCGTCTTCTCACCTTTCATTCATGATAGGTGTGAAGTTATCAAAACAGTTTTACTGATGGGAGAATTGGCAGAATTGGCAGAATTGGGGGTTTAAAACGAATTAACAAGACTGAGCAGACATCTATGCCCAAAGACGTCTCTGCCTAAAATGTATTTTGCCAGCAAAACATAAAATAACTAAAAATAAAATGTTTAATGGTACCAATTAAACCAGACTTCATAGTTGGATTTGATACTTCAAGTGTAACTAATACATTTATTGAATATATTCAGATTTTATAAAATAACAAAAAACAACCCTAACAACTGATGACTCTGTTTTTTTCTTGACCTTTTGTCCGCATCACAATGAACTGAAGCACAGCACGCCTTCTTTCCTTGTTTTAATCTGTGATATTTAAATTAAATATATTTTGCATAAAGGCCTAAATATGGTGTATTATATTTCACCTACATTATTGTATTAGACATACTTAATTTACCTTAGTTAATTTACACATTTACACTTACAGTGTGGACATAATGAAATAGCTCAAATCTACAGTCTAATGCCACAAAAGTACTGTAAGCTTTGAGATGACCATTTTGTCATATTTTTATGTTTATTGGATTAAACTAAAACATATCTATACAGTATATCAGAAATAAAAATACTAATGTATACTGCACATAAGTTACAATAATGGTCGTTAAGGAATTTTGTTTACATTTATTTACATACAGTAAAGGCATTTAAAAATGACCAAGTTCAGTAAGCTTAATTCTCTAGACAACAGGACAATGAGGTTTGCTGGAAGTTAATTTGCAATTGGCATTGTCGCAAAGCAGCTTTACACAATCAAAAGAATGATCTAAGTTTGTTTGAAATGGGAATGTGTATGAATCAAAATGATCAGATTGTCCCTGATGAGCAAGCTGAGGGCAAGGGTGGCAAGGAAAAACTCCCTGAGATGGCAGGAAGAAACCTTGAGAGGAACCGGACTCAACAGGGAACCCATCCTCATCTGGGTGAAACAGATGGCACGGATTGATCTGCATTCATACTGTGTGTTAGGCAGCTAGAAGTTCAATATAACAATATGATTAATAATTTGAAGATATATAAGCTATATGATTCAGATCATCAAACAAATTTTTATATTACACAAATATCCAGAGTAAATTCAAAATACAGTTCTGCCTAAACATATTATATCAAACTCTTCCTTATTCTTTATCATGTGCGAATTTGAGCCACAAACTGTTTTAAAACACCAGTGCAATTTTTTTAAATGTAAAATATGGATTTGGAACAATGGCATCAAACATCCCATTACTATAATTTGCTATCTAGGAGACTTTCCCATCATTTTAATTAAAGAAAATTAATTCTACAGAGGTGGCACGGTGGTGTTGTGGTTAGCACTGTCGCGTTGCACCTCCAGGGTCCAGGTTCAATTCCCAGCCAGGTTTGATTCCTGTCTTTGTGCGCATGGAGTTTGCATGTTCTCCTTGTGCTTGGTGGGGTTCCTCCAAAGACATGTCTAAAAAATGGCCGTAGTGTGTGAGTATGTGTGTGTGCCCTGCACCCTGTAAAGGGTGTACCCCGCCTTGTGCCTCAGGCCTCCTAGCATAGGCCCCAGACCCCCGTGACCCTGGGTACAGGATTAAATGGTATAGGTTATGAGTGAGTGAGTTAGTGAGTGTTGTACTGACTGAAAATATAAACAACAGTCAACATTCAATGAATCTATTTCAGGATCCAAAGATTCCACTTGGAAAAGGAGGATTATTACATATAATACAATATTTTTGTTACATTATAAATTTTGTTATCATAAGTTGGTAAATATTTTTGCAGGCTACTCATGTTTTTTTTATAGGAACAAAATCCTTAAGGTCATAAAACAATACACTACCATATTCTGTAATTGTGATAGCCTGTTTTACTGAGGTTACAGCATGAGAAAGTTACTATTTAGTAAAGAGAAAATAATAAATTACATTATGTATGCACATTAGTTTGTCCAACTGAAGAATATACAACATGTGGATCCACAATTGTATTACATTTATTTGCCTGCTTGTTTTTTTTCTTTGAAAAATGTAGTGCAGCATAATTTACTGAATCTGCTTCAGGATCCTGCAAGGACACAGAGGACACACCAAGATAAAACATTATAAACAAAAAATCATGGAAACCTAGAATAGTTTTTCTGTATGGTCTTATTGAGCTAATGACTATGTTGATGGAGCAATCTGAGGTTAATTAAATCTTTTCTGCTCTTTGGGATCAGCTAAAGATTGTAATTGCTGGAAATCAAACCCCACTATTAACATGACCACCACATAGTAGAGCACCCATAACACTTCATGCTCACAGTCACCTAAATTAAAAAATCCTATTTATGCATATCTGTATAAAATTCACACACACACACACACACACACACACACACACACACACACACACACACACACACACACACACACACACACTTAAGTGCACAAGATTGACAGATTCATAGTCTCATTGCCGAGTATTGCTCAGCTTGCTCCTGAAATTATGTCACCATTTGCCTTGGTTTTGATCTTTGCTTCTGTGTCTATTCTCGCATAGATGGCAGAGCTCTGTTTATGTTGTGTTTTCAGTTTTCTTTGGTTTCATTTAAGTACCTTAAATAATAATCCCACGCCATCTCCAAACAGGAAGGTCGTCCTGTGCATATCTCAAGTACTCTCACTAACTTCTAGTTCATTGACCCCGTCTAGAGCCCTGCGGCTCTCCAAATCTGCACCACGTAACACTATTAGCATCCATCTGGATGTCTGTCTGTACATGACCAGCTGTAACGCAGCTCTGTCCATGTGCAGTTCCTGATGCCTGCTGGCTACATTACCCTTGAATGGAGTGTGCAGTCAAATCATTGCTGCTCATGTTGCTCCAGTGTTCCCCAGGCCTTAATTCTTCTCCTGTCGTGTGAGCTGGCCATAGTCACACTCAATATGTAATGCCTGTGACACGCCCACATTTTCATTTTAAGGTGCCACTTTTTCATTTTAAAACTGATGACGCTGCCTACTGTTATTTAGCTGGGGAACGCCTATGACACACTTTTACCGGAACTACCTGCAAACACCACAAACACCAGCCAAGGGCCACCGGCGACCAAGGATTTCTGTTTTATACACTCACCTAAAGGATTATAAGCAACACCATACTAATACGGTGTTTGACCCCCTTTCGCCTTCAGAAATGCCTTAATTCTACGCGGCATTGATTCAGCAAGGTGCTGAAAGCATTCTTTAGAAACGTTGGCCCACGACATCCCAAAGATGCTCTATTGGGTTGAGATCTGGTGACTCTGGGGGCCATTTTAGTACAGTGAACTCATTGTCATGTTCAAGAAACCAATTTGAAATGATTCGAGCTTTGTGACATGGGGCATTATCCTGCTGGAAGTAGCCATCAGAGGATGGGGACATGGTGGTCATAAAGGGATGGACATGGTCAGAAACAATGCTCAGGTAGGTCGTGGCATTTAAACAATGCCCAATTGGCACTAAGGGGCCTAAAGTGTGCCAAGAAAAGATCCCACACACCATTACACCACAACCACCAGCTTGCACAGTGGTAACAAGGCATGATGGATCCATGTTCTCATTCTGTTTATACCAAATTCTGACTTTACCATTCGAATGTCTCAACAGAAATTGAGACTCATCAGACCAGGCAACATTTTTCCAGTCTTCAACTGCCCAATTTTGCTGAGCTCGTGCAAATTGTAGCTTCTTTTTCCTCAAGGTTGTGCGTGTTGTGGCTTCACAAATGCTTTGCTGCATACCTCGGTTGTAACGAGGGTTTATTTCAGTCAAAGTTGCTCTTCTATCAGCTTGAATCAGTCGGCCCATTATCCTTTGACCTCTAGCATCAACAAGGCATTTTCGCCCACAGGACTGCCGCATACTGGATGTTTTTCCCTTTTCACACCAGTCTTTGTAAACCCTAGAAATGGTTGTGCATGAAAATCTCAGTAACTGAGCAGATATACTCAGACCGGCCCGTCTTGCACCAACAACCGTGCCACGCTCAAAATTGCTTACATCACCTTTCTTTCCCATTCTGACATTCAGTTTGGAGTTCAGGAGATTGTCTTGACCAGGACCACACCCCTAAATGCATTGAAGCAACTGCCATGTGATTGGTTGATTAAATAATTGCATTAATGAG
>JAAGKR010002204.1:60009-98467 GCA_011419295.1 Clarias macrocephalus
AAGTGTGCCAAGAAAAGATCCCCCACACCATTACACCACAACCACCAGCCTGCACAGTGGTAACAAGGCATGATGGATCCATGTTCTCATTCTGTTTATACCAAATTCTGACTTTACCATTTGAATGTCTCAACAGAAATTGAGACTCATCAGACCAGGCAACATTTTTCCAGTCTTCAACTGCCCAATTTTGCTGAGCTCGTGCAAATTGTAGCTTCTTTTTCCTCAAGGTTTTCCACAGGACTGCCGCATACTGGATGTTTTTCCCTTTTCACACCATACTTTGTAAACCCTAGAAATGGTTGTGCATGAAAATCTCAGTAACTGAGCAGATTGTGAAATACTCAGACTGGCCCGTCTTGCACCAACAACCGTGCCACGCTCAAAATTGCTTACATCACCTTTCTTTCCCATTCTGACATTCAGTTTGGAGTTCAGGAGATTGTCTTGACCAGGACCACACCCCTAAATGCATTGAAGCAACTGCCATGTGATTGGTTGATTAAATAATTGCATTAATGAGAAATTGACAGGTGTTCCTAATAATCCTTTAGGTGAGTGTATATAGAGATTCTAAACTGCATTAGCATCCATCCTGGCATCAGTATATGTAAATGGAAAAATATATCTTGTGTAGTCAGATTTACCTCATTTTTTGATGCTTTAGGACCTAAAGCAATACAACAGGGAGAAAAAGTATTATTATTATTATTATTAGTAGTAGTAGTAGTAGTAGTAGTAGTAGTAGTGGTAATACTGTATGTCTGTAAGGATTTTTAGTCATGAAGGTTAGGTTATCTGGAAGTTGAATCAACTGGGCTTTTTTGTTAGGTAGAAACATTTCACTATTCATCCAACCAGTCTGAGGCAAGATGGGTGCTCATATTTGAGTCCTCCAAGTTCAAAGCGTCATCCCCTGTGAAAAGGCGTGTTACGTGAAGAGAAAGAAGGTAAGAGTCGGAGTTAGAAGAGTTTAAAAGAGTGGTGGTGGCTGGATTTATTTCTGGTGTACCATCACCTGGTTTTTCCTGTTACCTGTCTACAAACCGGCAACAAGATTGCTCCAATACTCAGCTGCTGAGCTGCTCCGGCTTTGCTCTCCCCTGTCGGAGCCGGCGCTGCATCTTTACCAGGATATTGCTCGCCTTCCTCGTCATAGATACATCCATTGAGGTACGCCGTGAAGTTTTCATCTTACCAACACCTCAAAATGTTATTCTCGTTTTCAACTCTGTTTAGTCCCCAATGTTCTTTACCTTCTCATCTGTACTCTTGTGCATTTTGCAACTCTCTGATGTCCTTCTTCAATGAGAAAATACATAAAATCCATCTACATCTACGCTCACCATCCTCCCCAACTCCAACTTCTGAACTCTAACCTATTCTCTATCCTTTCTCTGCTTTCCAGCTTCCCACTATTTCAGATAGAATAGATCTCATACATAAATCTAAGTCCTCTGCTTGTTCTCTGGATCCTCTTCCCAGTTAAGGCCTGTCTACCCTCTCTGATTCCTCTTATTTCCGCTTCACTTCACTCCTCTCTTACTACTGGTATTGTCCCCATGTCACTTAAAACTGCTACCATCACTTCGATTCTGAAGAAGTTTGGTGCTGATCCATGTAATTTCAATAATCTTTGCCTAATCTCCAACCTACCGTTTCTGTCTAAAATGACTGAAAAAAATGTTGTTTCTCAACTGCACTCTCATTTAACTCTTAATAACTTGTATGAACATTTTCAGTCTGGTTTTCACCCTTTCCATAGCACTGCTCTTTTAAAAATTACTAATGACTTTTCCCTTTCTAGTGACAATTCTAATGTCTCTTCTTCCACTCTGGTTAAGAGTTTGGGTGTCCTCCTGGACAGTGCACTTTCCTTTCAATCCCATATTAATAACATTACCCGGTCCGCTTATTTTCACCTACGCAATATCAATCGTCTACACCCTTCTCTCACTCAGAAGGCCACTGCTATACTTGTCCACAATCTTGTAACCTCGTATATAGATTATTGTAACTCTCTTCTTTTTGGTCTCCCTCATAAAACTCTTCATAAGCTTCAACTGGTTCAAAACTCGGCAGCTCACATCATCACTAAAACTCCTTCATTTCACCACATCACTCCAGTTTTGCAGCAGCTTCAGTGGCTTCCGGTACAACACCGTATAGACTTCAAGATCCTCCTTCTTACTTTGAAAGCTCTCCACAATCTTGCCCCTTCTTACGTATCTGATCTTCATATTCATGTTCCCTCTCACTCTCTCAGACCTGCCTCTTCTCTCCATCTTTCTGTGCCTTCTGCTCATCTCTCGACGATGGGACAGAGGGCTTTCTGTTACTCTGATCCCCAGCTCTGGAACTCTTTACCGAAAGAAATCTGCAACATTGATTCACTGTCTCTCTTTAAATCCAAACTCAAATTTTACCTGTTTAATCTTGCTTACCCACCTTAAATCCTTCCTGCCCTCTCTCATGCACAGTTTCTCTTGGTATTTAATTTTGTTTTGTTGCTGGTATATTTTGTTTGTTTTTTGTTTTGTCTTGTTTCTACGTGCCTTTAAGTAACTTTTGTACAGTGTCCTTGAGTGTTTGAGTGTTATAAATAAAATGTATTATTATTATTATTATTATTATTATTATTATTATTATTATTATTATTATGGGCAGCATGAAAGTCAGGAGACAGGTTGTGCCTAAGACCTCCAACTCTCTTTAGAGAGGGGTTTTCCTTTTGCGCAAAGATTGCTTATTTTATCCCTTTATCATACCAAAATTTTTACATTTTCATCTCACTCTCTAACAATCCTCCCTCCTAGTCTCACCTTCTCCATTGCTCATGTAAACAAGCCTTTTCAGACCCGGGAGAATCCTCTCACCTTGGAGGACTTAAATAAGGACATTACCAACTTCCCCCAGACTGAAGAAGTATGAGTCCTGAAAGGTTTCTACCTTACAAGAAGAAAGTCAGTTGACATGACTCAACTTCCAGATTACTAGAAGTAGCATAAGAGTAGCAACTTTTCACGAAATAATTGGTTATGTGCATTTTTTGTAGTTAAAAGTCTCACTGCTAAACCTGTTAATACCCCATGAACGAAGCTTAATTTATAGTTTCTTTAGCAGGCCTTAATTTGTGTGGAAATCCACTGTGGGAGCTCCTGGATTTAGACTGGCACCTTTTTGCCTGCCACTTCTTTTGTCACTATAAAAATATGTAAATACAGTTAATGTTTTATATTATCTGTTATGCCATTATTTGTATGCAAATCAGAAATGAAATAGAAAAAAGGGATAAATGCTCACTTTTAATTTTGTCATTTTTATTATGTTTCTCCTGAAGAGCATGAAATGGTCTTCCAAAGAAACGAGAGCGCCGTCAGAATGCTATCATTAGGTGTTCTATTTTTTAAATGATCTTTTTTTATCTTTTATTTTTTAGGATAAAAAAACTTTAACCCTAAAAGTAGCATGGTGGTGTAGTGGTTAGCACAGTCGCCTTGTGCCTCCAGGGTCCGGGTTCGATTCCTATCTCTGTGAAAGTGTTATATTAACAGTAGGGGTTTTACTGTGTACAACAGTCTTGCACACAGTGTCTGTTTGTATCTTGTTTTGTATAATTCTTGAATTGTTTTTTTTAACATTTATTTATCTATGTATGTATGGATGCATGTATTTACACTATATTTTCAAAAGTATTGGCTCGCCTGCCTTCACATGTATATGTGAACTTGAGTAACATTTAATTTTCAATCCATAGGGTTTATTATGATGTTGGCCCCGCCCCCTTTGCAGCTATAACATCTTCAACTCCTTTGGTAAGGATTTCCACAAGGTTTATTGATGTGTGTTTTTTGGGAATTTTTGACCATTTTTCTGATGTCGGATGAGAAGACGTGGCTCACAATTTCCGCTCTAATTCATCCCAAAGGGGTTCTATCTGGTTGAAAAGGTGTTCTATTACACTAAACTCTGTGGATTAAGAATTGGATATTACTCAAGATATTACTGAAGAGCGAATACTTTTGGAAATATAGTGTATTATTGTGTGTGTATATAAATATAAATAATTGTACATATGTATGTATCAATAATTTACCTTTGTGCTTCAGTATGATGAAGATCAGGACACTGAAAAGAATCACGAGCACAATCACTGCACCAAACCCTACCGTCAGCATGAAGGACACAGTAGGAGGGTCGGAACCTTGGATCACAAAAAAAAAAAAAAAAGAAAACACAGAGATTTTAAACACTATATTTTAATGTAATAGTTACAGAAGACTTTTGGAAGGAGAAAAAAAAACATTTGCTCTGTCTGTGATCTTGGACAGTGTTTTATTTACCCCTGAAAATGACACATTATAGTGAATAAAGCCGCATACCTCTCTATATAAGACCTTACAGCTCACAGTGCATCTCAGAGCAACATGATTTTAGCAAATTGCTGAAATATAACAAAGACTGAAAAATTTAAGGGGTCTGAATACTTTTTGTACCCACTGTATAAAACTTAAGTTACTACAACTATTCACTTCATAACTATTACCTTTCACTCTTAAGTAGACTGAATCACTGAATGTGATCTGATTCTTTTCCATGTAGCTGCAGTAGTAGAGTCCTGTATCAGAGACATTTACTGCAGTGATGGTGAGAGACGTGTTCTTGTCATGAACAGACGTCACTATTCTCTCACTTACAGTAAAGAAGTAACACGATTGTGATGGAGCTGATTTTAAAAACTTTTTACACCCAATAAGAAGTGGAACTGAATCACTCGTGTGTTTAAACCAGTAGATGTAACCTGTATCAGTCAGGTCATGTTGGCACCAAATAGTGACTTTATTTCCAGCTTCTGCCTCCAAAGTTAAAGAGCACAGAGTCTCTGAGAGCAAACCTGCAACACACACAAACATAAAATCAAACATGCAGTTGTAGTTTTCAGGAAGGCAACAAATGTCCATGCGATCCCACAGGTTTATTATGGGGCAGTGTGGGCCGGACATACCCAAACTACACCCCTCTCAGGTGCATTTATCAGGTCCATGAAAAGTAATCATGGATCCCAAAAACAAACCAGCAAACAAACAAAAAAGCAAAACAACAAACAAATAAAATGGTGGTGACATTTGCAATATTAGATTTTCTATTGCACATTTGCAACCAACAAAACAGTCACCTTTCAAAATAACCCACAGTTAATTAATAATGCTGTAAATATGTTATATTCTGTAGTTTTATACACTGTTTAGTTTGTTTAAAATCTGTAAGAATAACATAAAACCTGCTCAGCAACAAGCTGAACTGGTTTACATTGTAAAAAAAAAATCTGAATATTACAGAAAATAACTTTTTATAGTTAAAGCCTGAAATTATTCATATACTCTAAAAACTGCTGGATTAAATAATAATAATAATAATAAAAACCTTAACCCCACCCTTGGATCACTATTGGACAGAACACATGCTGAGTTGTTTTGACCCAACCAGTGGGTGAAATCAATACTCTTGCTGGGTTCAGACTCTATTTATTTTATTATTATTTTTTTTTTATAAATATAGAATAAGAATAAAGAAAAATGTGAATAACTCAATTTTGACAAAAATGTTAGACAGAAACATATAATCCCAAGGTGACAATTTGTTAAATATAAAATACAAACACACTCTGTAAAACAACAAAAACTAAGAGGCCTCTGTCAATCTGAAAAGAGTTAAATTTGAATTGCATTTTTTTTTTGCATTTAACACAATGTTTAAACAATTTTTATATAGAAGTTACAAATCTTATAATGGCCACATCACATCAAACATTCAACATCTTACTATTTTAACTATTTATTTTAACTATTAGTTACTATTACTGTTTAATTTCCTCCTAAATGACTATAAGAAAAAAAAACAATACAACTTTCTAAAATATTAGTAATTAAATGTGGGCTGAGAAAATTGTTGTTTTCAAAAATGTAACAGATGGGGGCTCATGTCCATCCATTTGATATACAGTATGCTGGAGAAAAGACACTGCTTTGTGTATTTAACATCAAAGACTTTAAAACAAACATTAACAGCCTCCACCAAAGAGTCTGTCTGAATGTCATTGCCTCCAACAATGGGGAAGGTCTGTCAGGTCCCCCTTGTCTCATCCCCAAGGTACAAAACGTGGAACAATTCTCCAGTCATCTCCATATTTTGCAGATTTTCCAGCACGTTGGTCCACCTGTGGATTACACACCATCACTTAGTGTTGCAATATAACTAAAATTTACGTCAAGCATTTTTGTTGTAGACATACAGCTACACACAAATGCAAAACATATTTTTCTTGAAATACACAAAAATACATGATGTGAACATGAATTTCTGACTAATTGACCTCACGATTTAACATGTGAGGGATAACAGGATACGGCGCTCCATCTGGATTTAATATGAAACATTTCCCCTTTCAAATTCTCAACAAACCCCAGATGAAGCGGATATTTAAGTGTTGGATTGACAACTTATAATGAATGTTTCATAAGGATGCAGATACAGTATAGCTCATTTTCAACTATGTATAGCATTTGTTCTCAGCTAATAACTTGTATTCAAAGTATAATGGCAATTTGTGTACCAGCGTCTCAGAAGGAGAGAGTCACTGATGAGAGAGATGCAACAACACCGTGAAATCAGTCACAATGTGTATTTGTAACATAAACTCAGGTGAGTTGAGATTCCTTAATATGAGGTAACAGAACAACAAAGAAAATTAATTCACAGTCTAATATACCATTTCTTAATTTTGCCGTTAACATGTTTGTTTTTACAGGTTTCAGGTTTTTTACTCTGACTGGTTTCTCAAAAAGGTAAGTTATTATACTTTCTTTTTTTTCTTTTTACACTTAAATCAAATAATAACAAACATTCTTATCATCCTTTGTTCACCCTTACTTTTCTTTTAAACAATTAGCATTTGAATAACAAAATTACAGTTTTAACACCAAACTAAAGAAAAAATACTTCTCAATTTAATTGTCTCTCATTAGAACAGTCTTTAGATAAAATGTAGAGAGATTTTAATGTCTCTGAGCTGTTGACGAAGAGAAAAAACAAAAATTGTCTCTCAGATAGAAAAAAATGAAGACAAGAAAAGTTGTTGTTTGATTCCTTACCCCTTCACAGAGTTCAGAAATACTTGTTTTTCTTTCAGAAAAAAAAAAAAATCCAAGAAAGGCTCAAGGGACATTTGCGATGATTTGCGCATGCATGCCTAGTAGAAAATGAATGAATCACTCGCCGGGACTACTCATTCTTCTGAGTCACGTTAAAGACACGCTCAAAAAGAGCGAATCGTTTATGAACGAACCATCATTAGATCAAACAAAGAAAAAAAAAAACCCTGACCTTGAACAGACAAGGTCACAAAAATATCAGAAATATCTTTATTGTACATCATGCATTTCAAACAGAACTTGGATGTGTACATGCATTTCTCAAATAAAGAACATGTACTCTATATATACCATGTCTGTGATCATTTGAACACTTTCCTGGGTATATTTATTCACATAGTTAGCTGCCATTTTTACCAATACAGTAATACACTATTTCTTTTCCGTGTCTAAATCCTCCTCTCTTCTTACACACAATTTCAATTTGAGTTGTAAATATTAACAATTAGGCAGGCAATTTAACTTACCAAGGAAGTCGCCGAAATTTCAGAAAACTTGAGAGAGGTTTTGATGCTTCGCACCTCCTTTAAACGCTTTTCTCTTACTCTTTTTAACCAAAAATACACTCTGTAACTCTCAATTTCAGTGTTACTCGTAATTAACATGTAATAAAGTGTGTTTTTTCACTCACATAAGCTCCTCAAAATGTCGCAAAATACCGTACTTATTAGGATGTGTACGCGCACGAGAGAGAGATTTCTAACTACACATGCACACCTTGTGCGAAAAAACTCAGAACTCGCTGCATTTCCGTGCTGCCATTGGTCTGCCTCAAGTTCAGGTTTAAATTATTATTAGCCACAGTATTTCGCTATTAATTTATAAATCTTATAATTCATATAAAAAAATATCAGTCTTATAATTGTCTTATTTCGTTATTAATTTATAAAATAATCAGCATTAATATTAATATACAGTAAAAAAAAAAAGATCCTGGATCAGACAGAAACAGAAGACATATTAAGACTGTCATTAGACTTACCCCTATCGCTTCTTCTGACAACTATAAAATATTATAAAATATGCCAACAGACTTTAGTCAAGATTATTTAGTAAAATTACATTTAAGATCACATTTAGCAAATTTAGGTTTTTATTTGTGTGAGCTACTCAAACACGCCTTTCTCATAAAATACAGTACGGCCGACTATTCATATTAACTTACCATAAAATCCTGCCAGCTGTAAGTGCCGTGGCCCCTCGCTTCAGAAGTGAAGAATTCAGAAAGTTTGTCATGCAGTTTCTCATTTCCAGGAACGCAAAGAACAGACTTGACTTGGAAGTGCACACACGAGGGGTTGAGGACACCAGGTATAGTGCAAATGGAACGAAGAGTACAGGCACACAGCCGCAATATATTACACCATAACCGTATTATACCATAGACTGCCTGGTAGAAATACCCAAAATATAATACATCCACTGTTTTAACCACTACAGAGACATCACAGGCAGCCGTAGTTTTCAGAAGATTCTTCTAAGGTGGGGTACATGAGCACAGAGCACTTGGAGGAGCGCAAATCTCCAAAATCTCAAAAATAAATAAATAAACAAATAAATAAACTCTATCTTCAATAACCGGTTGATGTTTTGAGCTGTACACACACACATTCTCACTTAAACAACTCTTAAAATTACTTTGAGTCTTGGCAGTCTGCAGAGGAACTTGGCCTCAAACACCAGTGGACATTTCAGTACGACAATGACTCAAAACACACAGCGAAAGTGTTGAAGAAATCTCTTTTTCATTGCAGCCTTTCATTAAAATAAAAAAGAATTTGTGAACCAAGGTTTTATAAAAAAAATTTTTAAAGGCTGCAATGAAAGAGATTATATTCTTACAAACAAAATGTGTACTTTTTACTAAATCACACTTTTCTGACCAATTAAAGTGTTTCACAACTTAATTACAGTTCAATAAATCACAATACAGGTTTTATTGTGAGAACTTTTATGATTTATTATGTGTGTTTATTCAATAAAGCAATGAATGAGATCATTATGACTTACCCATGGTACAGAGAAACACATGCAGAGATAAAAACTGAACCATTGTGTATCAGCCGAGAGACAAAGAGGAAACTGTCATCTGTTGGACAAAACTATTGCTGGTGTATTTGTGTATAGGGGGAGGTGTGTTTGATTACACATCTTACAGCACTTTTGTAACTTTAAAGACCCTTCCTGTTTTTGTTTTTTCATATTTCTCACACATTTGTTACATCATCAAAGTTATTTTATTATTAACATAATGAATGACAAGTTCCAAATATGTGTGTGTGTATGTGTGTGTGTGTTTGTGTGTGTCTGTTTGTGTACATGTATATATTAAACATTTTCTATATTACACAAATATTACAAAATGCAGTTTTAAATGACTTTATTTATTAAGGGAAAGAAGCTGACAAAACCTAAGATAATTGCTCTTAAACCTAATAACTGATTGTGCCACACAAGCATTTGTGATAATTGGTACCTAGGTGGAATTTTTGCCCACTCTTTGCAGAATTGTTTTAATTCAGCCACATTAAAGGGATTTTGAGCATGAACGTCATTTTTAAGGATTGCGTTTAAGTCTGGTTTTAAGCTATTAAGAAGTGGACTTGTTGGTGCATCTTGAGGCAAAAGTCATAATCTGATGGATGGACATTCTCCATCAGGATTTTCAGGTAGAGCACAGAATTATTGGTTCCATCAATTATGACAAGTCATCCAGGTCCTGGAGCCCAGGCCATCACACTAACATCACCATGTTTGACTATTTGGTATTATGTTTTTTGTTTTGTTTTTTTCTCAATGGGCTTGAGGCGAGACGGCGTAGCTGGGATACATGAAATGTGCGGTTTATTCTTCGCATGGTTGAGGGGAGCAAGATTTTGACAGCACAGGTGTTGACGACCTTGGTAATCGTGAATGGGCCAACATATCGGGGAGAGAGTTTGTGGGAGATTGTCTTTAGTGGAATATCTCTAGTGGCAAGCATGGTTCTCTGACCCACCCTGTACCTTGGAGCTTGATAACGCCTCCGATCCGCTTGTTTCTTGTAGGCCTTGCTGGATCATAGTAACATCCTTCTAGCTTGTAGCCAAGTCTTCTTACAGCGTCAGATGAAATGCTGCGCTAATGGGATGTTAACTTCTTCCTCCAGGGAAGGAAACAGAGGTGGTTGGTAGCCCAAGCAACACTGGAAGGGGGACAGGCCAGTGGATGATTGGGTTTGGGAGTTGTGTGCATATTCCATCCAGGGCAGGGACCTGCTCCAGGAAGTGACATCCCAGGAGGTCATGCACCTGAGAGCAACCTCTAGAGCCTGGTTCTTCCTTTCAGTTTGTCCATTGGATTGAGGGTGAAATCCTGATGACAGACTAGGGGTAGCTTAGATGAGCTTACAGAATACCTTCCAGAAGAGAAATGAGAAATGGGAGAGAGAGGAAGAGAAATGTCTTGCAATTTGCTGAAAACAGCCTTGAGGTCGTGGTACTCAGGGAGCACGTGAGTGAGCTCCAGTAGTTCATCTGCCTGGGCGAGGTTGGGGCATGACGTGAGGGCGGGTCATAAGCAGGGCCCAGTCAATCCCAAGATGACCGTGGCATGAGATCCCTCCATAATAAATAACGAAGTCTGCTCAGACCCTTAGACTGAGCAGAGGGGTTCTGTGAGTGATAGAAGGGAGTGGACTCCCATCGATGGCCTGAACCTTGAGATGGGTTTCCAAAGAGCAGAGATTCCCAGGGCCTTGGCTGAGGCGGTGTTGATTAAGTTATGGTCCGAACCAGAGTCGATCAATGCCTGCACCAGGTGGGTCTATTGTACGTGGATGAGGAAGACAGGCAGAGGCGGCGTTGGTCTGGAGATCTCTTTGGAGTAGTGCCCTCTAGTGCTCCTCTTTACTGGAAAGATCTTAAGTACTGTACATGATCCAGGGAGGCATGGTTCGCATTGCATGATGGAGACCCCATGTTGCGCTGGAGAGAGCTGGAGCCGTTGGAGCTGGGCCATGACGTCAGCAAGGGCTTGCTTGGAGCTGAGCAGCTCCTGGTGGTCAGCTCCAAGAAGAGCACCCTGACTCTCCAGTGCTGCTTTCATGTGGTCAACATCTGCTGGATTCTTATCGCTTGCTAGATTATTCTGTCACGTGGCGGAGCGAAACGAGGTGAATCCAAGTGGAGATGACGTATGACAATGATAGACGAGAGCGAGGTAGGAATGCGGAAGCGAACGTCAATACCGGGAGATCAGTCAATGCAGCGTCGAAGCCAAATCGTAAAATGAGAGCCGTAGTCAAAAGAGGAATCGTTAAATCTGTAAATGTTAAATCAAGCAGCAAAGCGACAATCCAAAAACGTAAAACAAAAGCCGTGGTCAATACCTGGAAGAGCGAGATCAAAAGCCGGGAAATCAAGCAGCGAAGCGACAATCCAAATCGAAAACAAGACGAGAAAACGAGGAAACAAGCGAACATGGCAACATGAAATCATAGAAATAAATCTTGGCAAAAATACACAAGATAATCCAGCGATTGAAGCAGCGCACGGTGCATGCTTAAATCGCTGAAATACTCAGTGGAGGATAGGAAACAGGTGCGCAGGAGGGGCGGAAAACAGGACCGTGGGAAAAGAAACCTGACAGGTCGGAAAAACAAAGGCACATGTCGAAAGTGACAACATGGGAAAAAGTGCAGACAGAAATCATGACACTTGGAGTAATTTTGGTAGGCCAGCCACTCCTGAGAAGGTACACCACTCTTCCAAGTTTTCTCCATTTGTGAATAATGGCTCTCACTGTGGTTCACTGGAGTTCAAAAGCCTTAGAAATGGCTTCGTAACCCTTTCTAAACTGATACATGTCAATTACTTTTTTTATCCACCTGCACTTGAATCTGTTTTGATATTGTTGCTTTTTGTTAGATCTTTTAGCATGGTTCATTTTCTCAGACAGGTTCTATTTAATTCAGCATGTCTGGTAGTAATCAAATGTAGGAATGAACAAGCCCCAGAATAGGCCGTCACTCTATTACATTCCATGGCCCCTTCAAGCCACTCTGGGACAATGCAGTCCCTCTCTTATCAGGAAGTGAGAATCTTAACAAAACCTGGAAAAGGGTGTTTGCTGCTCCTGGAGCTATAAAAGTCCATACACCTCAAACCTCCAACAGTGTAAATTGAAGATCTGGTAAACAAAGGAGACAGTTTTACACCTCTGAGTGGGGGAAGAACTCTCCCTAACTCAGACAACCGGCCATCTCATTGCCCTCCAGAGCACTTGCCAAAGAGGCATATGACATGGACACTACTTTAATCCATCTTTAAAGTGTGCCAGTAGGGCAAAACGTATATATACATATATTTACTCAGTATGTTTTATTCCTATGTGTATGTTTGATTAGGACCACTACTACAACTTACAACCTCCAACAACCTCTTCCAAGAAGGGCTTTCCCGAAAGATGTCATTTCTACAACAGAGCGCCACTGAAGGTGAATCACAGAGGAAGGCCGCAATGCAACGCAAGTAAACAAACAAAGTTTCAAACTTTGCTGAAATTGGTTCTCGCTACATAAATAAACTGTAAGATTAAACCCAAGGCTCTGCTCTTGTGACTTTCTCAGATCTAGTAGACAATACTAGAAAACTCCAGTGAACTGTGTGTGTGTGTGTGTGTGTGTGTGTGTGTGTGTGTGTGTGTGTGTGTGTGTGTGTGTGTGTGTGTGCGTGTGTGTGTTTAAGTAGCGTAGTTTAATGTATCGGATCTTAAATTACCTTGTTCATAATTGCTAAATACTCGATTTTGTTATCATCGGTGGCCACGTGATAAGCAGAACTGGTAAGATAGACTGAATTGTACTAAACAGTGGATGGGTAGTCAAGAAAGTGTATATTATAAAGTTTAATTCAGTTTCATGAAATTAACCCAAATCCTTAAAGATTCGGTTCATCGCTGTACCAGAGCTGAAACCCCTACACATATTTAATTCCAAAAAAGTACCGTTCATTCATGATTTATCAGGAATTACTGTTTCACATATGTTTGATTGCTTTACCTTAATAAGTTAAATCATCATTTAAAAACTGCATTTTCTATTTACTTCTTCTTTATCTTTGTGTAAAAATGTTAAAATGTGTTTGATGATCTCACTCATTTAAATGTGATAATTGTGCAATAGAAGTGCATAAGTGTCCCATATCTCAGTTTTTCAAGAAATTAAAAAATCCAGTAATCTCATGTCTCGTCTTTGGGTCCAGTCAAAATGTCCATTAAGTTCTCAGACAGTGAAGGTGAAGACAGTTTACTGCTTAAATACAATGTTCATAGATTTTATTTTAGAAAAGTACATTAATATATTTAGTGTATTTAATAGGTTAGTTTATGTATTTTATTAGCTTATGGTTTGCACTACGATGTTCTCAAACTAGTCCATTATAAAAAAATTTTTTAAAAAGCATTCTAATTTATTTTTTTTTTGAATGACAGCAATATGTGAAAGTAGCAGGTGGTTAAAAGCGATGAAAGCATGGTTGTGAGTGCAAAAGAGGTGCAGGAAAATGCACCACATGTCAGTCATGTGGTTGGAAATTAGTCAAACCAGGAAATAGGCAACTGCTGCAAAACCTTGTGGTTTGAGAGACGGATGGCCTCTACACAAGTCGGTTTTAGTCAAATTGCATATTGTCAAGTGAAGTTAAATATTGACTGGTAAACATTTGTTGGAATCTGTTCATTTTAATCTGAGCTGAAAAAGCTGGTAGTAAAAAAAAAAAAACATGGATAACGGCAAGAGCCAGAGACTTTCTTTTGCTGGACCTATGTGGCTACTTGACCTTTTAGGAAGGGTGCTCTAAAATTTAGAGTTTCCCATGCTATTCCCATGCACAACATGCTCCAGCTCCACCAGGTTGACATTGTTGGGCCCTTGGGCAAGGCCCTTAACCCTATCTGCTTCAGGGGTGCTGTATCATGTCTGACATGAAAAACACAGAATTGTTGACATGTTTACAGATTTATTGAAAAACAAAAACTAATATACATGTATATATAGTCCTAAGTATTCAGGCCCTTTGTTGTGACACTTGCTAAGAGCACAGTGGCCTATATATACAGATAGACATAGACAGTACCCACTACAATGCTGTCTTAAACACAAGGTAAGATATTAAACTTTATATAAAACTTCACCCAATGTAAAGCTTGAAGTAATGACTGATGTTTATTATGAATGCTTACTCTTGAATAATCCACGTGCATTGGAAGATCTGGAGAAGGAGCAATTGGGGAAAACCTAAGAAAGTGCTGTTTTAGACCATAAACCTTACAACCATCAAGTGAGAGCTCGCCTGAAGCCATCTACATGGCCCTTTCATTAAAGCCCTCCAGTAATCAAACTGCATGGCTTTTAGGCATGTAAACTGACATTGAGATCATAGACCCTGAAACAAATTTTGTTGTATTACTACAATGACAGTCTCTGCATAGATATACATCTCAATATCTGTATCTCTGCATCTTCATTATTTTTCAAGCTTTCAGGCTGCCAAAATTTGTGTATTAAAATTCAGGTTGATAAAATTCAGGTAAAGAAAAATTCAGGCCTTGACATCCAAGATATCACAGTAAATGCAATTGCTGTGGTTTGTCCCACAGTGTACTATAAAGTGTGCCCTTCCTACTCCCTGTGCAGTCTACTACGCAGGAAACTACTTACTGATCACAGTGCAGCACTCCACACTAATCGACTGGGTTGCCAGTTAAGGAACAGAATAAACGCTGTTATGAGTTAAAATTCCTCCTCAGTTGTAATCAATATTCAAAGCTAAGCCAGTGCATTGTTTCATTAAAATACGAGAGTGATCATTTTCTTTTCCCCTACACTCAGTATTGCATATACAGCCATTTTGGGATTCTTTTCCTAGAATTAATGTCACAGAAAAGATAAAACTTCTTTGTACAATTTCTGTACAGGGTCTTCAGGTAACAGTCAAGCAGGCATGGATCAATACAGTTACACCAGAGTAATGCAGACGTCTTTCTGACTCTATGCCCAGCTGGATAAAGATAAAGAATAAATGACTTCATACTGAATATTATACTAAAGTGCAAATGCATTGCACAAAATAACACAGGATTCTTTCTATCAGGATTGTCATCATTACTAGAAACATTATAAAATTATCAATTATATTATAAAATTATTAAATGCTATCATAGATGCATTGGGGGTTGTGGATGTAAGAGTGCATGCATATGTGTTTGTTGTTGGTGTGTGTGTGATGTGTTTGTGAGAGAGAGAAAACATGCGTGTGTGTGTGGGGTGAAAGGTAAGCCATATCACTAACCACAAGCTTTTGCAGAAACACATGCAGCATCTGTCCATCTTAAGGTGTGAATGTTTTTTTCCAAGCAAACCACAGAACTGACACCTGTGTGCTCCTCTTTTAAAAATACACCTGCCCCCAGCTTACATTTCCTTCTGACAATCTAATTGTTTTTCAGACACATTTGTTTTCTATCTTTATTTGATAAAATTATATAAAAAAGGAAAAGAATAAGTGGTTACCTTAGATACCATGATCTCTAAGAAGTGTGTACTATAATAAAAGAAACAGTAATCAGATTTTCCATTAACTTATATTGAGGGCCATTAATTTGGAACAAAGATAAGATATTTTGGCATTTGTCATTTGTATATCACCACATTGAATTTGAAATAAGATATAAGCAAAGTCAAGATTTTTAGTTTTGTGGCATTAACTATTGAGGAATTACAGCATATATCATACAACACCTATATGGTCATGTGTGGCCTGCTCCCTTGTTACTGCATAACTAATCAAGCAGATAAATTTACAGTTGGTAGCTGTGCACTCAAAACCTCAATATGAGGTCAAAAGAGGTGTCTATGAAAATGAATGAGGCCATCATTAGGCTGGGATATCATAATAAGACCATTAGAGAGATAGAAAAACTTTGGGAGTGGCCAATACAACAGCCTAGACTATTCTTACAGAGAAGGAATTAACTGGACAACTAGACGACTAAAGTAGATGACCACAATATTATGTCCCTTTCACAACATCCAGCCACGCTATGAACAGGAGTTAGTTGGGTCATTGTCAAAGTCTAGTTTTATGAAGAAAATACAGAGGCTTCTGATAAGAGGCTTCTGACAAGGTGCAAACCACTGATAACACTCAAGAACACAAAGGCCAGATTAGACCTTGGCAGAAAACTTTAACAAATTCTTTGGAATAAAACCAAAATTAACTTGTGCCAAAATTATGGGAGAAAAAATAATGCTGGTGGCAGCAGTGTTGGGCATAAGAGTGTATGGTTGGCAAAGGAACCTGGTCACTGGTGTTTATTGGTGGCCAGACTGCTGATAAAAGTAGCAGGATAAAGATGTATCTGGGTTGTATTCTCTGCTCTAATTCAGCTGAATTATGCAAAACTCATATGATCCAACTTCATATTACAGACACCCAATATGAAGCCACCCAGAGATATTCTTCACTGGCCAATTGAGTCATTTGCTCTTAACCCAATAGTGTTACAAGTGTGGGCTTGAATATGGTGCCACCAAGTATGTCGTTAAGTGTGGGAGCCCCAATGCAGGACTTAACGGGGAGCATTGGGCTGTGTAGTGTTTATTTCAGCAGGGAATAATTGGTTTGCATGAGTACTACACAGCGCAGGTTAAGGGAGCTTCTACTTTATTGACTCTCACAACTCAAAAGGGGATATATAGTCTACTATGATGAGGTATGCGCTTATGTCCACTCGTGCCACCTCACTTCTGGTTCTTCCCCCGAACGTTTTTTTATCTTTTAACTTACTTTTCTCAATTTTCTCTTTTCTTTGCCTATACTGGAGCGACGCTCCCAGACCTGGACTAAGTCTAAATGTAGGCACATGGTGCATTGGTTTCTGGGAGCTTAAGTAGCCTACTTGACCAGGTGTAGCGCATTCACTCTGATTGCCAGCATGTCGGAGGTTTCCTAGCAAAAAATTCAAGGGAGGAAACTCAGCATTTGTTCATGTCCATGGATTCCAGACTCAGGGAATTACTGACTTCAAAGGATTTTCATCTTTATGTTTGTAATTATATTAGTATGTTTTATGATTTATAAGTCCTTGGATTAATGCTTAAAGTTTTGACTTTACATCTTGAGTGTGATTCATGCATGTGTGAGGGTAAAAAAAATCTATAGTCCTAGGTGTGCATTTCTGCAGAAACATTGAAGAACTTTATTTTAATTTGTGTTTGCTTTAATTAATTTTACTACAATGTTTTTGTTTAGATTGAATATCTGATATTCTGAGGTACTTCTGATTTACTGAGTTGGTTAAATTAAAAAAAATAAATGGTTTGTATAAAATTGGTTTCCTCCCACCGTCCAAAGACATGCAGATTAGGATAATTGGTGGAGCCTGTCCATCACTGGCTGTGTGTGTGTGTGTGTGTGTGTGTGTGTGTGTGTGTGTGTGTGTGTGTGTGTGTGTGTGTGTGTGTGTGTGTCACACCAGAAGAAAAGAAATCAGCTATGACCTCAGAGAAGCAATTGTTGTTGCTCATCAGTCTGGAAGGAGTTACAAGACAATTCACCACTCTACAGTGAAACCTCCACAAATGAAAAGCCATACAGACAGATTCCAGTGCTGGGGACCCTGCAGATTTTATCTACATGTAAAAGGTAAATTTATACTAAGTCAAGCGTATCAGTATACATTGTTTGAGATGACTGAGAGGTTGTAAAATTAATGCTTTGCAGGGTTTACTCAAGTACTTTTATTCTTTTCTTTGTTGAGTCCAACAATGTCCAAACACAGGAATCAAGAAAACAAACAACAAAACAAACAAAGGAATGCTCCCCCGGCTGGGTTTTGCAGGTGGGCTGGCAGCGAGAAACTTTAACAAGAAAAAGTTCTCAACAGGAATCATGAACTTGAACTGAAACAGACAGAGCTCCCATCAGCCGTGACCTTGACATTGGTCCTTTTCCAGCCGCACGATGCCGATGTACCTCAGTCCTGGGGGAGAGATGGAACGAACTCGTTTTCTAAACAGACAGACATTAATTCGTGGTGTGCACAACGGTGAACAGACAAGTGTGTACGGGTTCGACCGGCACAAGTAGAGAGACACACAGGGAAGAGACAGGTGAACTTAATTTGTTTAAACAGTGAAAACAAATACACACGTAGACCCACTAGGGGGGGACAAAGCGGCAGCTCAGTAATCCCGATCTCTCTCCCCAGGACCGAGGTGGCACAGATGTGACAGTATACCTACCCCCCCCCCCCCCCCAGAACCGGCTTCCCGGGGGAGGTGTGGGCGCTCTCTCGTTACCGGAGGGAGTAGGGACCCACCAGACTGATGGGATTGCCGGCGGGTGGGGCGACCTGAAGGTCACGGTGCCAGGCGATCCGGCCAAGCTAGGTGAAAATCGGAAATGAGCTCATGATTTAGGATGTCTCAGGCCGGAACCCAGCTCCGTTCATCCGGGCCGTAACCCTCCCAATACTGAAGGGTCCCCCCTCTCCTTCAGGAGTCTAGAAGTTCCTTGACTCTGAACGCGGGGACACCCTCTACTTCCACAGCCCCGGGGAGAGATGGATCTGTGACGCCTCTATCCAGTGGCCCCCGGATCACTGGCCTGAGGAGGGAAACATGAAAGACAGGGTTAAGACGAAGATGACGGGGGAGTTGTAACTTAAAAAAGACGGGATTGATTTGTGTGAGAATGTGGAAAGGACCGATGTAATGAGGGGTGAGTTTGCAACAGGGAAGATTCAGGTGAAGGTCCCGTGTCAAGAGCCATACTCAATCACCCACCTGGAACGGAGGACTTTACCCTCGCCATCTATCGGCAAATTTCTTAAAGCAACGAACTGCTTGGGAGATTTAAGTGTGTGCATTCTTTCATACTGTTTCCGCTTCTTTAAACCACTGATCCACCATGGGCACATTGGTGGGAGTGGCATCCCAAGGACAGAGCGCGGGCTGATGCCCGAGCACACACTGAAACGGCGTTAGGCCGGTAGCAGAGTGACGTAATGAACTTTGTGCATATTCCGCCCAGATTAACCAGTCTGCCCATTCATGTTGTCGACTGCTACAGTATGCTTGGAGATATTTTCCGAGTTCCTGGACAGTACGCTCAGCCTGTCCATTAGACTCGGGGTGATAGCCTGACGTTAGACTAACAGTGGTCCCCAACTTCTGAAAGAAAGCTTTCCAGACCCTAGCGATAAATTGGGGACCACGATCTGAAACAATGTCCTCCGGGATACCATAGCAGCAAATCACTGTTTTGAATAGGGTTTCTGCAACCTGGAGGGCTGATGGGAGAGAGCTAAACAGAACGAAGCGACAACCCTTGGAGAAGCGATCTACCACCACAAGGATCGTTGTGTACCCTTTCAACACTGGCAGATCTGTTACAAAATCCACAGCGATGTGTGACCACGGGCTGTTAGGTGTTGGCAGGGGCATTAATTTACCAACGGGCAAGCAACGAGGACTCTTAGTCCTCACAAGATAAAACGACTGTTCTCACGGTCTTGCGCATCTTAGGCCACCAGAACTTGGGTTCTAGGAGTCTAAGCGTGCGTGTTATGCCCGGAGCTAGAATGTTTCTCAACCATCACTCGCTCCCGAAGTGCCTCCAGAACATATGTTCGACCCGGAGGACAGCTCTCCAGCACGGTTGGACCGGGCCGCTTGAGCTATCTCCGAGTCGATGTCCCATGCGATTGGAGCCACCACGAGTGACGAGGGCAAGATGGTATCAGGATCAGAATTCTAACGCATCCGCTTTCTTATTCTTAGACCCTGGCCGATATGTGATGTTAAAATGAAATCGTGTGAAGCGCCCATCGGGCTTAACGAGGGTTTAATCTTTTAGCTTGTTGGATTGTTGGATGTACTCCAGGTTACGATGGTCAGTTAGTACCATGAACTTGTGTTTAGCTCCCTCCAACCACTGCCGCCACTTCTCTAACGCCGCCTTTACTGCTAGCAGTTCGCGGTTACTGATATCATAATTGCGCTCGGCAGGTGTTAGTTTACGTTAAAAAAAAAAAGCGATCTTGGTTCCGGTCATTGTTGCACTGCCTCGACCTTAGCCACCTCCGGCGGCCCGGGTCTCCACCACGGACAATGGATAAATGTGTGCGCAAGGTGGTGCTTTCCCCGGCAGGAGCTCAATCGCGCAGTCCCTCGGCCGATGAGGGGGAAGTCGTGCTGATGCCCTAACACTAAACACGTCCTTAAACTTCTTGTACCCGGATGGTACTTGAACCGAAACTAGGGCCTGCGGACTCTCTATAGACGGGGTATGGACCGACAATGCAGACGGTGTGCATACTTTGGCGCATCGCAGTGCCCAAGATGTGATGCGTGATTCTGCCCAATTAAAATTCGGATTATGTGAGCTGAGCCAAGGGAGACCCAGCACGATGCACAAAAAATTTTAGCTCCTCGCTGTGGCCGTGGAAAGTTAACTGAAGGGGCGCGGAGATAAATTCAAGAGGCGAATCTTTTAATTGTTTGCCATCCAGAGCTTTCACTGTGATCGGATACGGAAGCTTCGACACGGGGGCTCGCAGCGAGGAAAGGATAGAAGCTGAGATGAAATTTCCGGCCGAACCCGAATTTATAAGTGGGAAAACAAAAAGGTTGATGGGTGCGTGGTGGTGTGCGTGACGTTACTTTAAGTAAAGGACAATTGTTGACTCGGTGTCGCTTCCCCCCACAGTACAGACATACTATGGTTGGCTGAGGCTGTTGCGGCTCTGGAGTTCGGATTGCCCCCCCCCCCCACCCCCCGGTGCTCTGGAGGGGGCATGACGACATTGGCCGTGGAGGTGCTGATCTAGCTTGATAGCCAGGTTGATGCACTCACTGAGATCCATCCCAGTGTCACGACACGAGAGTTCTAGCTGGATCTCTGGTTTTAAACCATCTCGGAACCTGGCTAGCAACCTTCTCTCGCACCACCCGCTTTCCGCGGCTAAGATCCGAAACTTTACCATGTAGTCGGCCACTGTGTTGTTGCCTTGCCTCAGCCTCAGCCCTGTTGTTCCCACGACTTGCCATGATTGGGGTGGATGAACCTCTCGTACCTGGTTGTGATGCTGCCCCCGGCATTCCACACTGCAGCGGCCCAGTCCATCACTGGCCCTGTGAGCTGCTGGGTTATGAAGCTTATATTCTTTTGCTCAGACATATCCGGAAAATCCGCCAGATAGATCTTACATGCCATGATGAACCGCTTGCATCCCTCCGGATTCCCCGCATATCTCTCCGGAGGAGCCGAGCGTGGTGGTGACGGCGCGGAACGCAGGTGCGGAGGAGGAGAGGGTGATCAAGCTGTCGTGAGCTGGCCTACGCTGCATGCCAGATCATTAACGGCTCGCAACAGGCTGTCGATCTCCCTTTGCTGGCAACGGAGATACTCGTACATTGAGGTGTCTTCATCGGGCAGGGGGGTCCCTGCTGCATCCTGATAGGTCTGTTGAGCTGTCATGTCTCGAGTAACTGAGGGCGAGTACTTTTATTATTTTCTTTGTTGAGTCCAGTGACAGTTTCCTTTATCAGGGGTGAAATAAAACATTTTCAGGCACTCTGAGTGAAGAGTTATCTTTATATTGTCAATTTATTTGTTAAAATCTTTTCTTTAATACTTTAAATATTTGTTTTTAAGGCTGCAGTGTCTCTCCTGCAGTGGTCTTCATGCCTACTGTCGGGTTTGGTGCAGTGAGTGTGATTCTTCTCAGTGTCCTGATCTTCATCATACTGAAACAGAAAATCTGAAGCAGAACACAATGAGGTACACAACAAGTCAAAAGTCCTTCTAACTCTATGTTCTTTTCTGATTTTTATTTCTTTCTGCATTGTAAACTATCTAAAATATACAATAATCTCCTTTAAACAGTTGATATTGAGATGCAGCTGCTTTTGATGCTCTGTAAAGCTTCATAATGTTTCTAATCTGAGGTGCTGTTAGGCCAGGTCTACATGTAGCTGAGTATTTTTAAAAAGAGAGATTTTTATTTATTTTTTGTTTGTTTGTTTTTGACCATTCATCCACATGCAAAAGCTCGTTTGATCATTGAAAACTAAACTTTTGGAAAACCCTGTTCAGTGAGGATTTTTACAAAGCTCTGTTTTTGGTGGTGTTGTGTTTACAGGGGAAACAGAGATGTTGGCTTGTTGTAAATTCATGTTGTCTGCCAATTATGTCATTGTCTGTGTACAAGTCTTCTTGAGAGTGATGTCAGCTTTGTTTATGAGGATATTTTGTGCAATAGTGGACTTATGTAAAACCAGTGACTTTGTTAACGCTGCTTACTGAATTTTTTACATGCGTGTACATACATGCGCAGTTACTCAAACATTACGTTATACATAAGGTTGTGTGGACACACACACACACACATATATATAAAATACCCAACTACATCTGGACATGGCCTTAATTTGTGATTTCTGAGGCTGGTAAATCTACTGTAAATTAATTTATGAATTTCTCTGCAGCACAGGTAAGTTGTGGTATTGCTTTCCTGGGAAGGTCTTCATGACAGCCAGTTTCATCATGGTGCTGTCATGCGCACTCCTAACGCGGCCGGCACGAGGACCCGGAAGTAAGACGGTCACGATTCAGGAAGCATAAAAGGAGACAAGATGGCGCATTACATCGCTCAGTCATTGAGTTGCCCATGCTATCGCCGACGCTCTGTTCGCCTAATCGTGAGTACTCACCTTCTTGGGTTTCGCTTTCGATTGAGTGTGTGTTATTAGAACGCGGGTTTATTTGTGTAAGCTCTTGCTCTCGTTCCGAGAGAGTTCTAAGAATAAACAGCGTGGTTATCCTGCCTACTCGCGCTACTTCCGCGTTTGGGTTTACCATTTCGCTACAGGGTAACTGGTCTTCTGGTCCGCCTCCGTGTTTCATCATGGTGCTTGCAAATGCACTTGACATGACACTATTATTACAAGAATTGTTCCAGAACAGCTGACCTTCATGTTTTAAAAAACAATTGACTGTTCTTATTGTTACTTGATTACCCAATGACATATGTGTTATTTGTAGTTGAAATAGAACAAAAAACATTGAATTAGAGTGTATGTCAAAATTTTTGAATGATACCCCTGCTGAAAAATCCAGCATAGACCAGCATGATTTATATGCTGTTCTATGCTGGTTAATACTGGTTAGTGCTGGTCTGATGCTGGTTTAGCTGGTGAACCAGTATAACTTCTGGAAGTCCAGCATGCCTGCTAAAAAATCCAGCATAGGCCAGCATGATTTATATGCTGTGCCATGAGTAAGGTTTTTTGCTGGTATGCTGGTGACCAGCATTATAGTGCCATGATGCTGGTGCTGGTATCCTGGTCCCCAAAGCAGCCAAACCCACACGTCCAGGTATTCCATCAGGGCCAATAGCTTTCCGATTGTTCCTAGACTTCTGTGGTGGAAAGTGAGAGAGGCTGAGAGGCTTTATATAGCTCATTGAGGAAGGAGATTTCAGTGGATATGATTGCAGAGCGGGCGGGTTTGTAGTCACTGATGGACTGGATGCCCTGCCACATACGCCGAGGATCAGGGTTGTTGAAGTGTTCTTTGATCCTCAGCTTGTAGCTCCACTTGGCCTTATCAATACCCCTTTTCAGGTTAGCTCTGGATGCACTCTAGGCCTGTGCATCTCCTGATCTTAAGGCAGCATACCGGGCCTTGAGCAGGAGACGCATTTCCCTATTCATGCATGGCTTCTAATTAGGGTATGTTGTAATCTGCTTCACAGTTGTTACATTGTCAATGGTGGCTTTGATGTGATCCAAAACAGAAGAGGTGTATATTGTAGAGCTTAAGTAAGTAAGTAGCTTAAGAGGCAAATCTACTCCAATCCATATAATGAAATCAGTCCTGAAGTATAGTGTCTGTCTCTTCTGTCCACACTCTAATGAATCTAATCTAATCTAATCTAATCTAATCAAATCTAATCTAATCTAATCTAATCTAATCTAATCTAATCTAATCTAATATAGATAGCAGTGTCATAAGATAACCAAAAACTGAATCAAATAGGTACAGTAGTAGTAGTATTAGTAGTAGTAGGCTTTTATTGTCATTTCAACCATATACAGTTCAGTACACAGTGAAATGAAACAATGTTCTGTCAGGGATAACCCCTAGAGGGCGCCTAAGCACCCAGAGACTTGTTTTGTAGTTTTGTTTCATTTTACTTCAGTTCCAGGTTGTAACTCGGTCAGGTGACGTGGGCGCTCCGAGTTAATCATTAGTTTCATTATAAATAGAATGTTTTGAGTTTAGTTATTTGTCTAGCATCTGTTAAGTTAATTCTAGTGTATGTTGTCCTGTATGATTACTCGTGTTTTGGTTTATTTTAGATCAAGTTATTCTGTTTGTTTGTGTTCCCTGGCTTTTTTCATTAAAAACATCATTCTTTGGAAACACCTAAGACCTCTGCGTTTATGCCTCGTAACTCAACGCGTGACACATTCCTCCAGGACCAAGGTGCTACCTACATGCAGACAACATAAATTAACAACACAACATAAATTTACAATGCAGATTTTTACATTTTTAAGTTAACTTAAAAAACTATAAATTTCTATACAAAAAATACACAATAGACAACAGACAACAAAGTGCACATGCAGATGTGCAAACGAAGAGCTACATGACAACAAGAAATAACAAGGTAACACAACAACGTAACACGTTACATTAAAGAAATACCTTTTTAGTGATAAGGTATGAGTTGAGGTAGTGGAGAAAGCAGCAAGTAAACAACTAACATTATGTTCAAAAATATTTTGTGCAAATAGCAAAGTTAGATTATTGTGCAAATATTGCAAAGAGCAGTTCAGATAGGTGGGTATGAACAAATTAAGGTGGTTGTAGATCCGTGTGATTGTGCATGTGTGTGTTTATCAGTTCAGTCTGGATGTTATTTAGTTAATCTGTTTTAGTGATTTGTGTGTGTGTGTGTGTGTGTGTGTGTGTGTGTGTGTGTGTGTGTGTGTGTGTGTGTGTGTGTGTGTGTGTTTATCAGTCCAGTCTCTTTGTGTTGAGGAGACGGATGGCTTGTGGGTAAAAATTGTTACATAAAAACTGTAACATGAAGCTCTCCAAAACGGGGTGAATATATTATAAACATTTACACCACAGCTGATACTGACAACCATATGTAATCTACATACTGTAAGGCATTAGCTTAGCCACTGTGAGCTGACCTGTTTGTGCTAAGCTACATAAGGCAGTATGTTGGCATGATTTAGCAGTGTTATCTACATGCTAACCAAACCATGTAAGTGACATTTAATGACAATGTTTCACATAAACTGGCAAACGCCTGTGAGAAAATGAGGAAAAATAAATTAATATTAGTTTTATATTATGAGAATGAGGATTATATAAGATTTAATAACTTAGCCATGGTAACAGCTTGCTGGATTCTCCTCCTTCGTTCTCTGTTGGAGTCTCAGTGTTGTTCTGAGGTAAATCTAAACTCCTCCCACAGTCCAGAACATTCTGTAGAGCTTCAGAAACCTGTACAGCGCCTAAAATCTTCCACATGCGCAGGAAACTTATAGAATCTACTGTGTGTGTGTGTGTGTGTGTGTGTGTGTGTGTTTGGGGGCATGTCTTTGTATGTAGATTACCCTGACTGTTTCCCTGTGAACAGCATGTGGGCGTGTCCTGTCGCAGGTCATTATCAGATAATAAAGTGTGGCAGAAAGACTGTATCTCTCCTTAGATTCATATGGATTACATAAACTGAGAACATTTATTTCTGATTAAGCTTGTTACATTTAAAAGTAGACACTTTAAGCTTTATATAGACAGTATATACACACACAGTATATATATATATATATATATATATATATATATATATATATATATATATACACACACACACACACACACACACAGTATATATATATGTACGTATTTATGCATAGATAGTATATAGATATATGGATATGTGTGTGTGTGTGCAGTATTCACTGAGTTTCAGTTCATTTTATTGACGCATTTCAAAAAGATTTTTGAGGAGACTGAGATGGCAAAAAGTGCACCCTGTTTATTTTCTTTATTTTACAAAAGCACAATGTTTTATTGATATGTGAGTGTACATTAACAATTAAAGATCCTTTACAGATTCAAATGATGTATTACACTTGTATGTATGGGTAAAAATAATGAAGTATTTCAAGTTACTTTCACAGTTACCATAAAAAATGAAAGTGCTCCCACCACCGGAACAGCTGACCCCATGATGCTGATACTGGTATGCTGGTAACCCTGCTGACGCTGGTCCCCAGCATTGATTACTTCTTAAAAGTATGCATTTATTGCCAGTGCATTTATATGGTTTATGTTGTGTTTTTAGACAACCCAGCAGATATTTAATAAATCTAAAATACTTTATTTACATGTTTTTGGTAAATGGATTATATTTGTCTCTTGTATGTAAATGCATTTAAAGATAACACTAAACAGTCCATGTATTTACATTACACGTTATTTTCAGTACGAGCTATTAACATAGAAGATAATAAGCTAAAATAATCAGCGATTTTAACTACCAAAACGTTGCTGGTGGCCCAGCATATAAATCATGCTGGCCTTTGCTGAATTTTTCAGCAGGCATGCTGGTCTTCTATCAGTTATGCTGGTTCACCAGCTAAACCAGCACTAACCAGTATTAACCATCACAGACCAGCATATAAATCATGCTGGTCTATGCTGGATTTTTCAGCTGGGCTGTGTTTAGCTCTGAGCCTGAGTTCTTTGTTTAAATTTCTTTCTTTAAGTTACATTTACTCAAACTAATGACTCTGTAACAACCTGCTGAATAAGCTTGGTAAAAATAAGATAAAATAAGATACATTTATTTGTCCCTCAGTGGGGAAATTTCTTTGTTACGACAGCTTAGAAAAAAATAGCAAATATAAAGTAGGGACAGAACAGGTTATATAAAAAAGAAAAAAACAATACCATTGCACTTTTAAACAAATTGCAGTAGGGTAATATTGCAGAGTTTAAAATGTTATTGCAAAGTTTCTATTGCACTCAAATTTAAGGTAACTATATTGTAATATATTATTACTATATTTAGGATTTTGTAACTATCGTAACTATATATTAATATTTTAATATTGTCACAGTATACAACAATATTTATACTGGTTCATCAGACACTTAGGATGTAACAGTCTGTCACTGAAGAAACTGTTACATAAGGGGTGAGAATCATTCTACTCTGATAGATTAGCTACCATCCTACTTTCTCCCATCTCCCTTCTCCTCTCCTACATATTCCTCTGTGCAGTAGAGATGCTGCTGCACCAGCAAAGAACTCCATAAAAGATGGCTGAGGCCACAACAGAGTCAAAATAGGTCTTCAGTAGTGCTTCCTGCACTCCAAAAGACCTTAGTCTCACCAACACAATTATCAAATCCAAGTTTTGTTCTTGTAACTTGCTCTAACAAACCCTCATCAGGAAATTCTTTGAGCGTTGTGAGATCTAATCTGCAGTAAAAGTCCCGCGTTGTACCACCGGCTGCCAGCAGAGGGAGACAGAGGTACAGTGAGAGAGCTGTGTGTTACTCAGGTGGATAACCGGCACCGGCCAGGCAGCAGAGAGTTGTCCGGTGCTCTATGTCTGGGCTGTGCCGTGGGGCGGCGCTGTTTCTCCTTTAAATTTTGCCATCAGGTGGAGAGTTTAATAATTAAAATTAAAGCGCATTGCTAATAAGTACAGATGCATATAAAGTGAATAACATTTTAATTATCATTTTGACACCATAATTGCATAACCAAAAGCAGCATAATTAATCTAGGAAATTTAAATCATTGTACTCAGGAGGAGGTGGGACGGTGGTGTCGCAGTTAGCACTTTTGCCTTGCATCTCCAGGGTCTGGGTTCGATTCCCGGCCAGGCTCGATTCCAGTCTCTGTGTGGAGTGAGTTTGCATGTTCTCCCTGTGCTTGGTGTGTTTCCTCCGTGTACTCCGGTTTTCTCCCACAGCCCAAAGACATGCAGATTAGGCTAATTAGCATTCCCAAATTGCCTGTAATGTGTGAATGAGTGTGTGTGTGTGTGTGTGTGTGTGTGTGTGTGTGTGTGTGTGTGTGTGTGTGTGCCCTGTGATGGATTGGCACCCTATACCCTGCCTTGTGCTCTAAGTCTCCTGGGATAGGCTCCAGGCCCCCCATGATGCTGAATACAGGAGAAAGCAGTATAGAAGATGAGATACAAGTTAAAAATGTAAATTCTAATTCATCATTACATTGGCATTTTTCAAATTACATTTTAATTACACAGGAAAACACTTCTATAACAACCCAGACAGTCTCCGGAATGTGATTTCCAGTCTAACTTTTCAGGATAGTCATGGTTTAAAATTTCTGCTGAAGTGCTCATTCAGTGTTAGAAACATTTCAAACTTTCAGACTTTCATAAACAGGTGTTTCAATATTCTCTCATACTATTGACATGGTATCGGGGTTAAAAAGTGTCTCAACCTAGGAGAAGAGAATTTTCAGATAGGATCATATACCACCGTTTTGAATAATACTTAATGCTTTTTATCTCCTGATCCATACTTCATTATTTGTAAATATATATACACATATTTGTATCAGATAAAAAGAAACACATTTACTAAATACAATTTCATGACCTTTTATGTTTAAGTGTCCAAGTTTTTTTTTAATTCAAATCTTTCAATGGTCTTAACTGTCATACAGATGAAATTCTGCAAAGACATAAACCTGAAAAAGTGTATTATTCTAAAATGCAAAATTGATTTAAATTCAATTAAATTTTATTTCTATAGCGCTTTTAACAATGGCTATTGAAAACAAAATTTATGGAAGTATGTATGTGTGAGAAACATATGTGTAGATAATCACATTGTCCCTGATGAGCAAGCTAAGAGTGACGGCGACAGTGGCAAGGAAAAACTCCCTGAGATGGCAATAGGAAGAAACCTTGAGAGGAACCAGACTCAACAGGGAACCCATCTTCATCTGGGTGATAACAGATAACAGAAGTTATATAACATCATGTTTGTTAGGCTGCTGGAAGATCAGTATTTATTTAAACAGAAGTTATTTAAATTGACATGAAGTTCAGCACAGGGATGAGTCAGCAGGTGCAGAGGGCAGATGGGGTCTGGATCACTGGGAACTCAGAAGCAGCATGTGTAGCATGTGTAAAAATAAAGAGCAGGTAGAAAGAATAATTAGGCGGTTGCCATTCAGGATAGTATGAGGTTATGGGATGAGTTACGTGTATGGCAGATTAAAGAGATGTGTTTTGAATGTACTTTTAAACTGGGAAACTGTGTCTGAGCCCCGAACACTATCAGGAAGACTATTCCAAAGCTTTGGCGCTAAATATGAAAATGCCCTACCTCCTTTTGTAGATTTTAATATTCTGGAAACTACCAGAAGTCCGGAGTTTTGTGATCTTAAGGAGCGTGGTGGATTGTAACGTATCAGAAGACTAGATATGGCTAGATATGTGGGAGCTAAACCATTTAGAGCTTTGTACGTAAGTAATGCATTACAGTAGTCTAGTCTTGAGGTCTGCATCAAATGTTTATTTACATTATATATGTGTGTGTGTGTGTGTGTGTGTGTGTGTGTGTGTGTGTGTGTGTGTGTGTGTGTGTGTGCACTGAACTGAGAGAGTAAGACATGATGGAAGTTTACAGTTTAACATTCAGTCTCACCTCAGAGCTCATCTTGTTTCTGTCTGTTCTTCTAGGAGACACAGATCCTCCACCAATGTCCTGGAATGTTTGGCGTATTAAAATTGTATGTTCATTTAATTATTATTTATTATTATTGTTATTGTTGTTGTTGTTTATATTGTATATATTGTATTAAATATTTTAGTAAAATTCTCATTTTTGCCCATGTCTTTTTAAAAAAAAACACAACACACTTTTGGTCGCTCTGTGTAAGGGTGTCCACTAACTCCCAGCTGATTTTAGGTTTCTGCTGCTTATTTATCTACATATAGTTGATACTGTAAGGGATTTGATCACAACTTGAGCTGGTACATAAAAAACAGCGTATTAAACCTTGTTGTCATTATTGCCAAACAATCAAACTCTGCAAAAACATTGCCAGTTTTTTTCTGCTTTACTGAAGTTTGACTGAAAAGCAAAAACTCACTTTTCTGCAGCAGCAACTGAGGGAAAAAAAATTTTTTTCTACAAATTGCTCAGTGTGGACACCAGTTTCATTTATATTTACATTAATCTGTTAGCAGGTCAATTCATCCATTCATCAGGGAAAGAGAGAGAGAGAGACTGATGAAGCATGTATACTGTTTGATTAGTCTTAAAATAAATGCATGTGAGTCAGAAATGCTCCCTATGGGGATGATTTCCCGCGTCCTAATATTCAGCTCTTCCCTCATATCACATCACAATATGGATTTTCAATGCTTGGCTTAAGAGCATACAAACACCATAAGCATGACAGAACCACATTCACATTCTTATGACAAACTCTTTTACACTGAATACACACTGGACTTTCACATCAAATAAGGTTATTTTAGACCATTTGGATGAGCCCTCATTTACACTGTGTATTTAAAAAGATCCTTATTAAGAGCATAATATTTTATTCCCTGCACAAGACACATTTTCTGTCCCAAGATGATAAAAATAGCCAACTGGGTGCAATACCATCCCAATTCATAGACTTTCCAGCATAATTTTCTGAACAGTGATTGTTGGTAGATTCACTATATTCTTAGGTAGATTCCTACACCAGTACATCATACAGCTTGTCCTAGATTTACGAACGAGTTCGGTTCTAAGAGAATGTTCGTAAGTTTGTTCTTAAATCTGATAAAGTGAGTCTTTGACACAAATCTACAATATAAAGCATACCAATCCACTCGACTAAATCTCTGTCCCCTTCCCCCACACTGCCATCATGTGGATAAACATTTTAATTGCATCTAAGGAAATGAAGCTCACGTCAAATGTAAAAGTGTCGTCTCTGAGTTTTTAAATTGCAAGAGAAATCCTGGATGCCATTTTGCCTCTGATCTGTTTTCCACTGTATTGGACAGTGAACTCTTTTGTTGAGGATTTTCTGAAATTATTATTATTCACCATCAGGATATTTTCTATCATCATGCTTCTGAACTGATACATTGAAACCGGTGGGCGACTCATTTCTCCTGCACGAACACACACACACACACACACACACACACACACACACACACACACACACACACACAATATACCAGACTTTAGACATTTTATACATTCACTTACACACTGAAAATATTGTATATAATTGTAAATATTGGTATCTGGTGCACTGCAGTGTCTACAGTATTTTTGTATAATACATGGGAGCTACTTCCGTGATTGAACCAGAAGTAGAACGCAGTCCATTAATACCTGCAGAAATTCGTAACCATTGGTGACGTGATGAAGGGTTTGAGCTGGGAGGTGTGGAATACTGGGTGAATCCGGAGCGCTGCAGGCAGCTGGGGCCGGTAGGTGACAGGGTTGAAATGGAGGGTGATGCGATATGGGCCGATGAATCTAGGCGAGAGTTTTTTGGACTCCGTATGGAAGTGTAGATTTTTGGTGGAGAGCCATACCTTGTCACCTGTGTGGTACAATCGTCCCGGAGGGTGTCGACGGCGATGTTGTGAGGTGTAGAGGGTATTGGCGTACTGAATGGCCTCCTTGGCTTGAGTCCAGGACCACCGACAACTGTTGGGCTGAGGGTACTTCGACCTCCGGTTTTTGATGTTCGAACATCGGAGATTGGAAACCCTGGCATACCTCAAATGGACTCAGCTTCATGGTGGAGGAGACGTGGAGGTTGTGGGAGAGCTCTGCCCAAATGAGGTAGCGAGCCCAGAAGCGCTGACGGTCGGCAACGAAGCACCTCAGGTAGCGCTCCAGTTGTTGGTTGGCCCGTTCCGTCTGACCATTTGTTTGGGGATGATAGCCCGAGGAGAGACTGCAGGTAGAATTGATCAGACAGCAGAAGGCCTTTCAGAACCGTGCAGTGAAGTGGGGTCCCCTGTCCGAGACGATGTCATTTGGGAACCCATGCAGACGGACTACGTGCTCTAAAATTAGCTCGGCTGTCCCTTTGGCTGACGGAAGTCCGGTGAGGGCCACCAGGTGCACAGCTTTGGAGAACCGATCTATTATCATCATGATGACGCTCTTCCCTTCGGATACCGGCAGGCCCGTGATGAAGTCGACGGCCGGTGTCGGTTGATTAGAGGTCTTGGCCCTGGCACACACTGGGCACGCCCGAACGAACTCCTCGACGTCCTTGGCCATGGAAGGCCACCAGAAGGCGCGCAGGATATATTGGAGGGTGCATTCGGTGCCGTCGTCCATGCAGCACACCTGCCGGTTCGGTCTCCGTGGCTTGCGCCTGGCAGACCCTCATCTCCAGTTCCCAACGGAGTGGCGAGGTGATTTTGGAAAGTGACAGGACAGGCGCGGGGTCTGCCTGGGGAACGTCCCCCTCATGTTGTCGAGAGAGGGCATCGGCTTTGGTGTTTTTGACCCCGGACGGTAGGATAGATAGAAATTTTAATGCTCGAAAAAGAGAGCCCACCGCGCCTGCCTTGGGTTGAGTTGTTTTAGAGTCTTGATGGAGCTGAGGTTTTGGTGGTCGGTCCAGACAATAAATGGTTCTCTGGCACACTGGAGCCAGTGTCACCATTCTTCCAATGCCCACTTTATGGCCAGCAGTTTGGAGAAGGCATTGATGGCAGTGGAGTCGAGTTGGAAGGGATGAGATGAGGGGCGAGTCAATGCGGTTAGGGGTGCTGCGACTATACTGTAGCCCCGGATAAAGCGACGATAGAAGTTTGCAAACCCAAGAAACCATTGAAGCTGTCTGAGAGTCTTGGGTAGGGGCCAATGATGTACAGCTTCTTTCTGCGGGTCCATGGCCACACTCTGGGATGAGATGACAAAGCCCAGGAACGTGGTGGAGCGCTTGTGAAAAGCACACTTCTCCAGCTTACAGTACAGTCGGTGGGCGAGCAATCTCTTAAGGACTGCCTTGACGTGTCAGATGTGTTCTTCGGTGGTACGGGAGTAGATGAGTATATCGTCTAGGTAGACGAATACCCACTTTCCTAAAATGTCACGGAGAACATCATTGATGAACTGCTGGAAAGCTGCGGGAGCGTTACAGAGTCCAAATGGGATGACCAAACTCTCATAGTGTCCAGTAGGGGTGATGAAGGCCGTCTTCCACTCATCGCCCTCTCGATGATATGCACCAAGTTGTAGGCGCTCCGGAGGTCCAACTTTGTAAAAATGGTGACACCAGAGAGGGCATCCGGGGCTGAGTTGGTAAGCGGCAGCGGGTGTTGGTTTTTTAAGGTGATGTTGTTTAACCCCCGGTAGTCTACACATGGATGTTATTCGCCCGAACTCATCTTTACAAAGGAAAACCCCGCGGCAGCGGGCGAGGAAGAGGGTCGGATGGTACCCTGACGGAGAGCGGAGGACACATACTTCTCCATCACTCGCATCTCGGTGGAAGAGAGAGAGTATAGACAGCCGCCGGGTGGAGTGGAACCTGGCTGGATCTCAATAGCCAGGTCGTAGGGGCGATGCGGAGGAAGGTGGTTAGCACGTCTTTTACAAAAGACCTCAGCCAGGTCCCGATATGCAGGAGGGATGGCGTTGGTGTCGACATCAGGGGCCTCGGACTCCTTAGAGCATGTCCCAGCTGGCGCTTGTAGGCAGAGTTCGAGGCAGGTCGGACCCCATTGTAGGATCCGGTTTTGAGACCAGAAGATGAGAGGGTCATGCTGGAGTAACCAGGGGTATCCTAGGATGATGGGTGACGAAGAAATGGAGGTGAGGTGGAAGCGGATCTCTTCGTGGTGTTGGTCAATGGTGAGGGTGATGGGCCGAGTCTGGGTGGTGATAGGGCTGGAGGAAAGGATGGATGTCACTCGAACTGGCTGGGATTACGCCTCAGTCTCCACCCCTAATCTCTTGGCATTGGAGGAGCCAATAAAGTTCCTGGCCACCCCGGATTCGAAGAACGCAGAACTTTAGACTCGTCTGTGGCCAAATTGGAGGTGTACCTAAACCATGAGATGCGAGATGCTGCGTGTGGTGGTGGCGAGATGGAGGTGACCCGGTGAGCTGCCCCCCTGATTCACCGGGCCTGATCGTTTCCCGGGTGGGAAGGGCATATAGCTCTGTGATGTGTCGCTGAACCATAATAGGCGCAGAGTCCCTCCCTGAAACGTCGTTCTTGCTCTGCAGGGTTCAAGGAGGTGCATCCTAATTGCATGGGTTCCCCGGCTCCCCTGTCAACCATGGCGGGAGGTGGAGACCCGGCAGACACCCTAGTGGTGGTGGTGAAAGCTGGTGATCAGGGCGTGGAATGTGAACAAAGGGGCGTGATAGGTGGCACGGTACCGGGGGGCTGGCTTTGGGCGAGCGAGCAAACGCTGGTCAATCCGGAGGGCAAGCTGTACCAAACCCTCCAGGGTAGCCAGAAGCTCTCGTCCCGCGAGCTCGTCCTTGATGCGAGAAGCCAGTCCTTCGTAGTAAGCTGTCTGGAGGGCGGCATCCCCCCCCCAGGTGATCTGCATGGTGAGGGTTCAAAATTCCGCGGTGTAGCAGCTCACAGACGACCCCACCCTGCCGCAGATGGTACAGTTTACTGTCGGTCTCCACCTCGGCAGCAGGATGATCGAAAGGCAGTTTTAGTTGGCGGGTGAACTCTGCGTATGAATAGGCGGTATCTGAATCTGACCTAAGAACCGCCGTGGCCCACTCCGCTGCCTGCCTGGACAGCAGCGAGACGAGAAGTGCAATGCGCAGTCAGTCTGTGGAGTACCTGGTGGAATTAAACTCAAACACAAGATCCAAAGATGTTATAAACACACTGCACTTCCCATCTGTGCTATCCCATTTGTCTGGTAAGGCTATGAACACATCAGGAGAAGAGGGGGGGGGGGCATTGCAACAGCCAGCTGAACAGCCACCCCGCGGAGGGTCGCATTCTCCTGCCGTAACTCCGCCACCTTGAGGTGCAAAACCGTGACATCTTGGAGCTCCTTTCGGAAAAATGCAACTTCACGTCGGAGCTTATTGATCAGCTCGGCATGCTGGTCAACCACACCGCAGAGACGGACAAACTCCGCTGGGTCTACTGCTTTAGGCTCAGTCATTCTGTCACGAGCGACCGAGGGGAGAAGACAAAAACGTTAGCAGGTAGCTCGTGTTGCGTGGACGGTAGACCCAAACGTGGAAGTAGCATGAGTAGGTAGGATAACCACGCATTTAATCTTAGAACTCTCTTACACGAAGAGCAAGGATTTACACAAATAAACCCGCATTCTAGCAACACACACTCAATCGAGGAAGCAAACCGAATTGGTGAGTACTCACGTAATGATCGGTAAAGTGTCGGCGAAGGCATAAGATGAACTCAATGACTGAGCGATGTGAAGCGCCATCTTGTTTCCTTTTATGCTTCCTGAAAGTGCGACCGTCTTACTTACGGGTCCTCGTGCCGGTCGCGGAGTGAGTGTGCATGACAATTAATCTGATTCTGTTAGTCTTGATTGACATTGTTACGTTATGTTTGTTCTGAGTGAAAAAAAGCACAATATTTTCATCAAACATTGATGCATAGTTACTTCTTATGCCATAAATTGAACAAAAAATTAAAAATAAAAACATTATTATGGCACTGTGCAAAAGTTTGGGCACCCTAAGAGTTCCAGAGTCTCAGATTCAGACATTAATCAGCTCGTTAGACCTGGTGCATGGCAACAACTGTCATTAGTAAATGCCAATTTCAAAGCTATACAAATACTTTGACTCTTCAAATCTTGTGCACACACTTGCAGACAGTCAACAACCATGGGTTCCTCTGAAAATTAAAGTTATTGATGCCCACAATGCAGGAGAAGGCAACAAGAAGATAGCAAAGTGCCTGCAGTTTCCATAGTGAGAAATGTAATTAAGAGATGGCAGTTGAGGGGAACTGTGGAGGTCAAGATGAGATCTGGAAGATCAAGAAAACTCTCGGAGAGAACCGCTCATATGCTAGTCAGAAAGTCAAATAAAAATTGTTATTGCTTGTTATCTTTACATTTTTGTAGGTAAGCTTGGGTTATAATCCTCAACAAACTTTTGTTTTCTCCTTATTGAATGTTTGAACAGTTTGTATTTTAACAGTGTTCTTAATTTAATTTTTCTGTGCCTTGGAGAAAGGATATTGTTGTACTGGATCTTTATATTTCACTGCTACTGTTGCAACACCTGGCGGTGGCATTAGGGTTTTGCGTTTGCCGGCTTTATGCCGCTAAGTGGCGCTATGACGATAGACTGAGGCCTCAGGTTAATTCTCTCAAGCATTAATGAGCTGCAGCTGATTGACAGCTGCACATGATACTGTAGCATATAAAATCAAGCGTAACATTGTAATTAAACGAACGCATAATCACAGTACTAAAATTAAAGTACAAATTTAGAATTTTAATTTAATGTAGTCATTTCTTATTTACATTGAATTTAGCAAAAGTAAACGTTAACACAGTGAGACTTTGGATTCTATCATGTGTAATTAGGAAATCCACAAAAGGGTTTTGTGTCATGTTTGTGTACTTTGTTTTTTTTTATTTATAGTAGATTTATTAACTGAAATAAATAAAACTAAATGACCCTAAAATTCAAAAATTAACTGATGTTATCATTATAATTTTCTTTAGAACTTTCTAATAAATAATGAAAATATTTTTAAAATGTACTTTTCTACATTCCAGTAGCATATAGTGCATTGCACGCAGTTTTAGCACACGCGCTGATTTGAACTTGAATGAATAAACAGACAGGATCAGCCGTTAATTTCCACATGCACAACTTGAATCATTAAATCGATTTCTCTCTCATGTAGCACTCTACATATAATACACATCCATTAATAGTCAACTAAAACTATTTTTTATAAGCAGGACTAAATAAACAACATACCTGTAACAAGGAGAGATAATCAGTGGGTCAAACAGGCAACAGCTTCTCCCTCTCCGGCACAAACACTAAGCGTATGATATCAATTAATTAGCGTCACGATGTACATCAATTAAATTGAATAACCATATTAAATTATTCATTTTCATCATGACCAACACAATCAAATGCCAGTATAAAGTAGTCACATTCATCCACCAACAAATATGCACTTTAGGCAAGTAACATTGTCATACCAGAGTCATTTACAGGGAAAACCTGATAATACATGCTCTCTTCAGCCTCGCCCACAGGTCGACTGAGGCTATCACATGCATATACAGAGAAAAAATGATGTGTCCCACTGATATCACTATACCACTATATTAGTCCAGTGTTACAAAACTGCCACTAAACTAGTTAATCACAGACTTCCACACATTACTTCTGATTGTTTCGTCTCTAATCAGCTGGCACTGTCGACAACAGACACGGAATCACTGACAAACAAAAACTCTGGAACGTTTTTTTTCATGTTTCCAGATTTTTAAATGACACTTGCTTTTGCTTTATGCGCGTGGACACATGTTGACTATATGAGCACTGAGACTGAGCATGAGAAATGATTACCCACAATCCCACAATGCAAGAGAGAGAACCATTGGCTCAGATGTGATCACGTGACGCTCGGCATACAAAGCGTATGCATATTACTCATACTTTAAGACTTCGCTCGTTTATTAAGTTAAAATTTATGAAAAAAAAATGCTCGTATTGAAAAACTCACTCAGACCAAGTTACTAACAGTCTAAGGTTACACTGTACAGGTTTTGGAAATTATGTTAATTATTTTGGTAATAATAATAAGTATACTAGTCTAAGATTTATAGTGAGACTAGTACAGTGGAACCTTGGATTGTGAGTAACCTGCAAGCATTCCACAAGACGATGTGGCACGTATGCGCTTGGTCTTTAACTGTCTTTGTATGTACAGAGTTGGGTTCTCTGTTTCGTCCAGCTGGTCACTCTTTAATGCCTTGGTCAACTCTAGTTGGATACTCTACACGTAAGGCCTGCCACATGGCGGGGAGGAAAGCATCAAAGACAATTCCATCCATATGGTATGTATCTACAGCCTCACTCATGTCGGACACCTGGAGAACTTCCTCCATCTTTCCTCCCCCCAAAATCTTTGCCAAAAGAGCT